>VZTQ01001010.1:148541-183025 GCA_013400755.1 Pelecanoides urinatrix
GGGAGACATTACTTCCTGTGCCCAAGAGGATGCTCTTCACAGCACATCAACACACTGTCTTATGAACCATATGCCTCACTGCTCTGTGACAACTGGTATTCTCAAACCCTGACAGATGCTTGCTAAGATATCTTGAGAACTGAAATTGCATCTTCTTATTGGAAATACTGAAGATGATGCAGATTTCTCATTCCTTCCCAGCTGACAAAGTCAAAAGAAGTTTCTGTGTAGCCTCTTTTTCCATGGTTCTGCTAAAAAGTCTGAATTGGACTTAATAGAGAGGAACTTGGTAACCTGGGTATGCTGTCATGATGACCTAGCTGTGTCTGATTGAAATAATATAAGCATATGCCACTCTAGGCTATTGCAAAGTAATTGTTAATCAGGTTAGGAATATCTTAAAGGCTTGTCTCACAGCTTTAGTAGCACTTCCAAAGTCCCTCCAACTGCAGTTTCTTTGATATTCTCAGGCACACCGAAACAGTACAATATGGGCGGTAACGTGAAGCTCCCACAGCACTCTCTGACAGCAGGAAGACACGTATTTGAAATCACCCCTTCTGACAATGGACTGGTCGAGACAGAAACAGTAGTCTCCAAAAACGTTACTGTTTGTTAAGATAATTATTTGAAAGCAGAATAAGAATTTAAGAGGAGTCGTGACTGATCAGTCAAAGCTGATGTGTTTTTATACTTAATAATGCTTGATGTATTCCCCTTCATTATATCATCCATCCAGCTGATATTAGTATCTGCAATATCCCATTGACACAATTCTGCTGTTTAAACATTCCATTTTAGGAAAAGCAACCTCTAGCATGTTTTGAACCTATTGACTGCTATCTTAATTTGATACACTCTATTGGATCAGAAGACATACTGGGTAATTTTACTAAACAATTGTTTTACTTTATGCAGATCCTTTAAAATCACTGTGTGATAAGAAGCATGATTTCCAAAGTCTTGTGTACAGTGAAGTACTTTGTCTTAAGGATATATAAGATTTTTTTACCTCAGAGGATACAGTTAATTTGGTCAAAAACCCGTTCAACTTCAAAATTTTAAAGTTGACGTGCAATGTGAACATTGCACTACATAATACACTACTTTTTGTAGTTTCCCACGATAGAAATATCTGCATTTTCTCTTATAAGTAACAGCCAGAGAAATCAATATTGTCCATTTTTAAACAAGAAATAACACACTGGTAAACATATTTCATTTATAAGAAATAAACTTTTTGATATGAAATGATGGTGAGTTCTAGCAGACAGGTTTTAACAGCAAATAAAATTTAGGATACATTGACAATAGTTTCCATCTAGGTAGTAATTTTTCCTTCCTTTCAAAACCAAACTGCACCAAACTTAGTTCAAATATTGGATAAAAAGATTAAAGGGCAGATGCAACAGATTTGATGATTCCAAGGTACGGCTTAGGGCAATGTGTTACCTATTTGACAGCTCAACACTTTGCAAGGACAAAGGATGTAAGTGAAAACCTAATTCAACAGTGGGAACAAGGTGGGATCCTCAGAAGCTGATTTACTGATTGTTACTGTCTATTACCCTAAAATATGTTCAGAAACACTGTTAGATTTTGTAACCTTGTATTTGTGTTCTACCTGACTGAAGCATGAACATCACTTGAGTTTCCTTCCAAACATTTAATGTCCTAGAGTAACAGTTTTCAGAGCACGATCCCTGGATACCAGAAGTCTGTTGTTGGTGACAAGGGCCTCTGTCCCGTCCACCCAAATTCTCATTTTGAGATAGCAGGAAATATTTTTAGGACTGGAGAAAATGAGCAGCCTCAGGGGACACTCCTTTTGCTGGAGAAGGGAGAGTGATGACATTAGACAAGAGTTTGCAAAAGAGCAGCAGGAATTAAGTAGGATTGCCCAGACTTCTCAGTCATCTGTTGGGAAGCAGTGTCTCCTAGAAATATAGTTAATTAATAACAGGTTTCTTGGTACAACAACAAAAAACCTCCTGGGAATTAGTGATACAAAAGGACAACAAGCAACTTTAATAAAATTCAGTTTTTGGCTGCTAGTCATATTTTCATTCCCCTTGGAAACAAGATAGAAGACCAGGACGGTTGTATTATTTAAAAAGCTAATATCCTCATGCTTGATACACTGCAAGGCCTTCTTTCTCTGTCTTTCAGCATAATCCAAAACACTTTATGTAGTAAAATTTTATTTTGTCATGACAGCACTGTTTACTTCTTCTCCTTGTCTTTGTCCAGTCACCCTAGATTTAATTGGACTGAAAAATTCCTGAACCTCTGAGGGAGAAGTGTCTCATCTGTATTACCTTTTTGATCTCTTTCTTGCTGTTTTAACTAAGTGCGATGCAGTGGGAGATAAGATGCAATTAGAGAAACCAACAGTCTCAGAGTTTACAGATGATTTCTCCATATCACTTCCTTTCACTCCTTGTGTGCCTTTTGTATTAAACGTTCAAAGTTAGCATGAGACTTTGAAAGTGCAGTTTCACCATCACAATTACAAATAATACAACACTTAAGGAGTATGAAAATTATTTGAAATCCTTTAATTGTAAAGGTGCCTCAAGGAGTTAGACATCCAATTTGCACACTAAAATTCCACAAAAAATGAACACTTTAATCCTTTAGGTACACCTTGAAAATCATAAGACTACCACCGTATTTAGGCATTGTATGATGGACCTAATTCTTTTTAGTGGAAAACTCATCATTTCACTCTTTCCAGAGAATTCCAACTTTCAGATAAAAAGGTCTTTTAAGAAGCCAGTTGTGTGGGTATGTCAAAAGCCGCAATACAAATTTCCATGTTCTAGTTTTTGACTGACTCATTTGGCCAGTTTAGTTCTGCATACCTAAGCCCTTCTCAGTAAGGCCAGGCTATACTTAATGCAAATTTGCTGTGCATATTAAAAATGAAGTCTTATTAACAAGTCTTTTTAAATTGAATTAGCAATGACAACTCAATGGCAGATGGAGCTCAATGAACCACAGAAGAGAAAGGTACACCTGTAAATTCAAAAATAGATGGCTGTGTGTGAGGTGATGTCAGACTGAACAACAAATACTGCGTGATGCCCTCCTTAAATTTGATGATAGGAAAATAAAAGCATATAAAAGAGATCTGTGGAGTATATTGTGTTCTTAATTAATGTGATGTTGTGATGGCTGGTGTGCAGAAAAAGTGAAGGTCCCAAACTGCTTGAAAGAGCAACATTTAAGTTGGGCTATAATAAATCTACTGGACTTATATGCAGATTGCATATGTTCATACACATAGCAGAAAGCCAGATGAATTCAGCCCCTTGGAAGGCTGCTGTGGGTTGGTACCAGGTAACTGCTGAGAAAGTGACTAAATGGACTAAAAGTATAAAAAATCCAAGAAAAAAACTATGGAAGTTCCATAGTTAAACTTCTTGGGAAACTGTTAAGACAAAACATACTGGATTGAGCAGTATCAAATCACTGTTTAGTATCAACTAAAACAATTTCTAGAAACAATTATATTTGGTTTTGTGAATCCAAATACTTTCTTTTAATTTGAAAACCAAGAACTCTTTCTATATTATAGTCCTAAATACTTTTTTATAGTATGAGCAAATGAAAGCAGTAAAGTCTAACAAGGGTGAAAAAACCCAGCAGAATCTTCTTTGCTTCTTGAAAGCGGTAGTATATTTAACACACTAAGCTACATTCCAAGTACTGCTCTTGGTAATGTAGAATTAACACCCATTGGTTTTGACAGAAATTGTACATACAAAATAAAAATCCACTGTCAGTTAGCTGTGCCCTTCAGGGCTGTATTTAACTGCCTTTAGGACAGAGAGCAGGGTTACCTCTCTCATCTCGTACACCAGCTGTAGTGCTGCTTCCAGCAATGAAGCATTTCAACCTTCAGGAGAGAAATCCTTCAGTAAAAGAGCCGTGTTAAATGCTTTTGGTAATATTGTGAACAGGATTGTCACTGAATGCCCATATGACATTGGGATTCTGGCACTGAAGAATAATTTACCATGAAATAAATTACTTTTACTCCTCCTACCCAGGATATCAGAAAGATCTGTAGTAGTTGCCCTTGAGCAAAAGGGCAAAAAAGAAAAAGGGCATTTGATCTTAATAATGCCTTGCTAATTCTCATTAATGAGTGGGGTATCCTTTGTGAATTATAACAGGAATAATGAAACGAAAGAAAAATGTATTGATAAAAAGCAATTAAAATAAATCCCAAAGAAGACCAACTCATGAGAATATGGAGGTTGGTTTAAGTTTGAGTTGTTAGAGCAATCATATACACATTTTAAATTACTACATTTTTTTTCCCCAGGTTCTAGGTTTGCAGATGGCCATGGGATAGTTAATGAGGTCATACACTATTCTTTTTTTTAATTCTTATTTGAAATTTCCGTAGCTGTAGCAGAGTTTCAAATGCTTTGAGAAACTAATATGGCTTTTTTCTTAAAGAACTGATACTGGAAGAATTAAAGAATTTTCAGAAAGGTATTTGGAATTACTTCTGAAGGACTTAAATAGTGGGCAAATAGAACAAGTACTTTTTAGCCACATTTCAAGCCACTGGGCTTTGTGTCCACAGTTGCAAGTACACCCACATTTGGAAATGTTTACAACAATACTTTATTCTTACAGTTCACATTTCTGTAAAATTTCTTTAAACATTTGAGGAGCCTGCTAATTTTATATTTCCTAATAATCATGCATAAATATTAAACTACATAAACCACCACCCAAATATTAGAACATTAAAAAAAAAAAAAAGGTTATCTGATAACAAGTGAGAAATGGCCAATTGTACAAGAATCAGGAATAGTTAGAACTGTGGTGCAAATACTTCTGCCAAACTAATTTGTAAGAACCTGAAGTACTTACTCATTTTTTGTTCTCTGGAACTGAATTGGGCCATTGTTGTGGTTTAGTCCTGGCAGCCAGCTGAGCCTCACACAGCCCCTTGCTCACTCCCCACCGGTAGTATGGGGAAGGGAATTGGAAGGGCAAAAGCAAGAAAACTCATGGGTTGAGATAAAGACAGTTTAAGAGGTAAAGCTAAAGCTGTGCGCACAAGCAAAATAAAATAAGGAATTCATTCACTACTTCCCATCAGCAGGCAGGTGTTCAGCCATCTCCAGGAAAGCAGGACTCCATCACGCATAACGGTTACTTGGGAAGACAAACGCCATCACTCCAAATGTCCCCCTGTTTCATCCTTCTTTCACAAACTTCTGTTGCTGAGCATGACTCACATGCTATGGGATATCCCTTTGGTCACTTGCGATCAGCTGTCCTGGCTGTGCCCCATACCAGACACTTGCCCACCCCAGCTTATTTGCCCAGGGGAGCAGACTGAGGAACAGAGAAGGCCTTGATGCTATAAAGTATGGTACAACGAAATATAAGAAATAGCAAATATAAAAATTATAACAAATTTGAAAAAAAAAAAGTATATGGATGAAACTATGTTACTCAAAAAATTCCTGTATTCCTAACCTTACCCTTTTCATATCCTAGCTTTTAGTTTTAATCTCTTCTCTTGTTATTACAAGTCTAATATAAAATCAATCATGTTCCAGTCATTTTAAAAATAAACCCTTGCAAATGTTTAATTTAATATTGCTGAAAAATTATATTCAATTTTTTAAAAGTTCTCATTTAAAACCAAAGTAAGGATATTTTGGAATTGGTCTAAATTGGGAAATGATTTGCATTTACTTTTTCTGATTAAGCCAATGAAGTGTTTTTTTGAGCAGCCACAAATTTCAGCTATTCACTTAGGCACATCTCAATCAAAGGGACTTCACAAAATAGTGGATGTCACCTGTGATATTGTACTCTTGGTAAATATCCATGTATGTCATATTAGCCTGTCCTCCTTGGGAGGTTATGCAATTGTGCTGAAACTTAATGAAAGAAGAGTAAGATCATGCATTTTACATCAGTGAGGGCAGACATAACATATACACTGATGACTTAGTTGGCAGGGACTTATTTATCAAGAAATGGTAACATAATGTCTTTAAGTCATTCCAGTCTAGCAATTCCATTCTGAAAGATCATGCTGATGACTGCCTGATCACAATCTGTAATGTAGAAAATAAGAGGATCACCAGGTTAGTTCCATATCACACCTGGATGGAGAACTACTATATTTAATGGTTATGAAGGACTATATCCATTAAAAAGTTAAAAGTTATATATGTAAAGTGCTGCTCATCCATTTCAAGGAAGCTTTGAAACCATTGTAAATAACAAAGAATTAGAAAATAAAAACTTCATGGTTTTAGGCTTTGCAAATATGCAAATCACATTTCATTTGATTTTAAAGGTAGCTACTTTGGGAGCTCTTCAGCGGTAGAATTCAGTGGTACCTCCTAGGTTTAAATTATTTGAAAACTTTTAATTAAATTGTTGTATTTACACTATTTTTCTTGTGTTTATAGCACAAATATTTTAGATAAGACAGATTTCAAGTCACATTTATCTGGCTAGGCAAATAAAGCCTGTATGTTTTCTTTAGATTAATGAATTGTGCCCATGGAGAAAATAGAAGCTTCAGAAAAATAGTTGATGAAAGGCTGCAAATTCCAAATATTAGCAGAGTTCTCTGGTAGCTGTATTATGAAGAACAATATTAATCAGCTCAGGGTAGATTTATATGCTATTTATTTGTAACTCAGCACACATCCATAACATCCTGGTTGATATTTTAAAAAAAGATTTCAAGATTTAATCACATTTCAAATTTGATAACACTGCCATTTAGTTTATCACAATGTTAGGTTAAAATCCTATTACTGTGGCTTACATTATATGTATAACCATACAAAAAAACAATGAAAACAAACTGAGAAAAAAAAAAATGTGTTGCTGGGTTTATTATTATTAGAATTGTGAGTAGATTATTCCAAAAAGATCCAGTCAGAACTGCTGTTCCAGCTACTGATGCTGAAGGATAGAACAATGTTAGTTTGTTCATCTGCTCTTTGAAAGAGCAGGATAATTTTTTTACAAAGGAGAAAGACTGAACAATTTGAAGGGAAGAGACAAAAGCAAGGTGTATAGAGCAGGACTGCATGTGAGTAAAAAGAGTATTGATGCTGGTAGAGGATGAGGTGGGAACTGGCATATCATGTAGACTCATAAGTCTACCATCTCTTTCTCACTCAACGAGTTCCTGCACTGAGGGCACCTAACTGAAACCCTCTGGTCATTTATAGCAAAAAGAAATTCCAAGCAAGTGTCCCCAGTTCTTCATCTCATTTGTATCTGATGTGGTAATCGTAAGTCTAGTGCACCCTCGATTTACTACTGATTCTTCCCTGGCTTAGTATAGCTTAATAATTTTACTGTCAGGTAATCTGCTTTTCAGAAGCTCACTCTAATACTTCTCAAGTTCCCCTTGAAGCTACATTCCCTGAAAAATTGGTCCTGCAATACCAGGTTTGACGTTCAGTGCTATAATTCCTAACTCCTTGCCAAGTCACTTCCTGCCAAGTTATATCCATTGACCGTCTGCCCAAAGTCTTTACGGCAGACCTGAATCTAACTAAAACCATCCTAGCTCCACTCTTAATTACTTGCTTCAGGAGTGGTGCCTGCTTGTGTACAGGCCTTTCTCCATACTGCAATGCTTTCAATCAAGGTCTCAATCATTTCTTATGATCTCAGCCAAACATGACCAATTTCTAACAGCCCTGAATTATAGAATGTTTTTTTATGTCGAAGCCAGAAACGTGGTCAGCACTGAGAGTCTGTCTGGGAGCCAACAACACATCAGTTTCCTGCTCTGCAGAGAAACACCATTAACCGTAGCAGGATTCTGTCAGCAATGCTTACATACTAAATTTTCATTAATTGAATGCAGCAGTGAATAGCCACACGAATGTGTTTGATCACATAAACACAGAGTTTTGAAAGGTTTCTCAAGGTCTACACAACCACGGTTTATTGAAGAAAGTATGGTTTTGCTCAAAATTAAGAGTCAAAAAAGAGTTCCCCTATGTTTAATTTGATGTAAAATCTTAAGTAAATTTGCATTGTGGGTTGTCTATGAGTTAGCTCAGACACCACGAGCCACTTAGCAACCATGGATTTTGGTTTTGTCATCCACTATATTACACTTTATTAAATCTAGAATGTAAAGAATAATTTTGGCTGCAGTACATCAAAAACCCGTTAAAACAACCCGTTTTATTTTCTTTCTTAGATTTCCCTGCAACAAATCATATTCAGTCTTCAATATTAAAGCACCCACATAAGTTGCTGCCTGAAGATGTTTTCTGAGAGTTTGGTATGTTGGTTTGGGGGACTAGTGAAAGAGTTTTAGTATATGTCGTTTCCAAGAGATATTCCAAATAAATTAGTTAAGTTGTCTAAATTCAGTGAAAGAGCTTATTCCAGGCCTAGAAACATCGCCTAAAATAAAGCCTAAATCTTTATCTTCATGTCACAATTTTCTTCCTCTCCTCACATTTCAACTGCTATATAATTTGACTATGAAGATAATCTGATTAGATGGTGTGTTGACAGTGAGAAAGTACTTAGCAGCCACCATGTAGCAGCCACCATGAGAAGACTCCCTGAGAAAAACAACCCAAACCAACATACCAGCCCATCCCACATCTTTCTCAGCAGATTGTCAATAATTATGACTCTTAGATTTTGGAATTATTTGAATGGTCAACTTCAGATGTCAACTAGGGGATCAGCAGAGCAAAAGCAAGTAAAAATTAACCTTCCTGTTAAGATGCCCAGTGACTTGATATAGCTGGCCCCCTGTGAACAGCCAAATGAAATACGATGTAAATGATGGAAACTTAAATGAGCACGTTTGCCAAATTAAAGGGTAGGAGTATATTTTCCAGATCCTAAAGATTATAATAATGATTTCATCAGTGGAAATGCATATCAGACATTACTAAGAGAATCAGAATGAATAATCAGAATCCATATATTATACAATATAATCCTAACCTGTATTTTATTATTTTAAACTGTGAAATTATAGCAAAACCATTACCCCTTGTCCTATCGCTACAGGCCTTATTAAGAAGTCTGTCCCCATCTTTCTTATAAGCCCTCTTTAAGTACTGATAGGCCGCAATAAGGTCTCCCCAAAGCCTTCTCTTCTCCAGGTTGAATAACCCCAACTTTCTCAGCCTTTCCTCATAGGAGAGGTGTTCCACCCCCCTGATCATTTTTGTGGCCCTCCTCTGGGCCCACTCCAACACGTCCCTGTCTTTCTTACAGTCTGCCTTTCCTTAGAGCTTTGCTAATCTACTTCATTGGCACAGAGCACCTGTAAGCACCGAGAAGACTCAAGGAAGTTCTAACTGAAGCCTTAAGCTGAAAAAATCTCTTGTTCTTGACAAATATGCCCAATCTTAATAGTGTTCTTCCTGTATATCATTATTTAAACTTAGATTTTGATGAACCCTTAGGATGGGCTAATGGATGCCATCAAATACCAATAATTGGAACTTTTTCTTTTGAAGTTTGAGGGCATAAGTGCTCAGATAATGTAAATATTTGCACATTTATGTTGCACAAATTTATAACAGAAATAGTAAGGTTTGTATGGATGCAGAATGAATGAAATGCATGTGTGTAAGCATCAGAAGAAGCAGCAGAAAAAAGTTTCAAAAGGTGGCCTGCACTGGGAAGGAAAGGGCNCCATTCAGACACTGAGCATGACGTCACATGGTATGGAATATCCCGTTGGCCAGCTGGGCTGGCTGTCCTGATTATGCTCCCTCCCATCTTGTGTACCTAGCTCAGTCAGCAGGCATGGGAGCTGTCCTTGGACTAGGAGGGTACTTAGCAACAACTGAAAACATCAGCTTGTTATCAACATTCTTCTCATCAAAAACACAGCACGAGGATGAAATTTAACCCTATCCCAGCTGAAACCAGGACATGCACATAAGTGATCCTAGCCAGACTATGTGAGCAAGAGAGAGTGAATGCATAAAATCCACTTGCTTAAAGACTTTGTAAATAAATACCCTGGGTTGAGTTTTACTTCACAAATTTCCCTATCATGCCATTCCACTGCAGTGCCATATTATCAGAGTAACTGGGTCATAGACGTAAAGACAGTATTGCTCCAAATGATTATCATGTATTTCTCATGGTTATTCTCACAATGAAAGAAAGAAGATGTTACAAGACTATGTAAAAAATTACCTTACTTAAAATAAATACTACACAGGCAATTCAGTATTTTTCTTGCCTTAGTTTCAACCATGGAATTATTTATGTTTATTATAAATATCCTTTGGTCATCTGGAACTTGTAAAGTTTACAAGTAAATATTTCACTTTTAGTTCATTTTCTTCAGGTAAAAACTTACCACTTATTTCTGTCTGTGCAACTGTGTCTTCCAGAAATCCAATTTCTTCACTCTGGCTTTGATGCAGCTGTACTCAATTCAGCACTCAGATGTACAAATGTTAGCAAGAAAGTAGCACAATGGATGAAGTAGATACTCACTTGTGTAATTCCTCTGAAAGGCAGTAATCACAGTTAACCTTCTCAATAGGATGTGACAGAAGTTCAATGAAAATAAAAATACTGCTGCTTTAGGAAATTCTCAGGATTTGGAGACCCAATAGTCACCGTAGTTCTTGAAGAAAGGCGAATACTAGTATTTAGACATCAGCATTTCAGAAACATCCCTAGGCAAAGCAAAAGAGGTCAACAATTGTATTGCCTCTATCCTCCTTTAATGAACATCTGAGAAGTATTTTATGCTACAGAGAATGAATGCTTTTAACAAGTTAATATACTAAAGTTACATACATATAAAAAAGCTAACAATCAATCAAACAATCAAATATTAAGTATTTATCAAGTATACCACCACATAAGGTAAAGTCAGTAAAACCCACAAGTCAGTTTTGTGTGTAAACGCTGTCACACACACACTGCTTGCTATACAGGAAAATGATCAGTGTAAGAACCAGGCCAAGACTCATTGCTGATTAGGTGCCCTTATATTACTGTTTAATTTTTTTTTCTGTCACCTAAATATAGATCAGAAATAAAAATGCCCCAGCCTTTATGTGTCCAAAATCTGAAAACTTTTAAAAAANCCTTTCCTTAGAGCTTTGCTAATCTACTTCATTGGCACAGAGCACCTGTAAGCACCGAGAAGACTCAAGGAAGTTCTAACTGAAGCCTTAAGCTGAAAAAATCTCTTGTTCTTGACAAATATGCCCAATCTTAATAGTGTTCTTCCTGTATATCATTATTTAAACTTAGATTTTGATGAACCCTTAGGATGGGCTAATGGATGCCATCAAATACCAATAATTGGAACTTTTTCTTTTGAAGTTTGAGGGCATAAGTGCTCAGATAATGTAAATATTTGCACATTTATGTTGCACAAATTTATAACAGAAATAGTAAGGTTTGTATGGATGCAGAATGAATGAAATGCATGTGTGTAAGCATCAGAAGAAGCAGCAGAAAAAAGTTTCAAAAGGTGGCCTGCACTGGGAAGGAAAGGGCGCTTCCCCAGGCACTATTCTCATGGGTAGCACTGAGGAAGATGTTGCTTATGCCAAGGTGAAAAAGCCTGCACAGATGACTTCCCAGCTGAAGACGACTACCCTCACACAAGGAAGATGGCAACTAGGTTGCCACATGTGGTAAACACTGTTCTTTTTTTCTGTTTGCTCAAAAGAAGAACAGACTACAGAAACATTTTAACCATGTACCCACAAATAAGGAAAAACATACAATAGGCATCGACTTAGCCAAAGATTTATGAAAGCAGAAATCAGCAAGACCCTCAGGTGTAATATCTGCTGACTCCTAAGGGTTGCAAAAGAATTGTCCAGAAACCTTTTTGTCATATCCAGTCAAGAAGAACTGAAGAGAACTTGATGGCATGCTTTTCATATTGCACTGTCGTGGTTTAACTTGGCAGGCAGCCAAATACCATGCAGCCGCTCACTCACTCCCCCCACCCCCAGCGGGACAGGGAGAGAATCGGAAGGGTAAGAGTGAGAAAAACTCGTTGGTTGAGATAAAGACAGTTTAATAGAACAGAAAAAAAGGAAAATAATAATTATAATGATAAAATATACAAAATGAGTGATGCACAATGCAATTGCTCACCACCCGTGCTGACCAATAACCAAGTAGCGATCGGTACTTCCTGGATCACGCCTACCATTCANACTTGTAAAGTTTACAAGTAAATATTTTACTTTTAGTTCATTTTCTTCAGGTAAAAACTTACCACTTATTTCTGTCTGTGCAACTGTGTCTTCCAGAAATCCAATTTCTTCACTCTGGCTTTGATGCAGCTGTACTCAATTCAGCACTCAGATGTACAAATGTTAGCAAGAAAGTAGCACAATGGATGAAGTAGATACTCACTTGTGTAATTCCTCTGAAAGGCAGTAATCACAGTTAACCTTCTCAATAGGATGTGACAGAAGTTCAATGAAAATAAAAATACTGCTGCTTTAGGAAATTCTCAGGATTTGGAGACCCAATAGTCACCGTAGTTCTTGAAGAAAGGCGAATACTAGTATTTAGACATCAGCATTTCAGAAACATCCCCAGGCAAAGCAAAAGAGGTCAACAATTGTATTGCCTCTATCCTCCTTTAATGAACATCTGAGAAGTATTTTATGCTACAGAGAATGAATGCTTTTAACAAGTTAATATACTAAAGTTACATATATATAAAAAAGCTAACAATCAATCAAACAATAAAATATTAAGTATTTATCAAGTATACCACCACATAAGGTAAAGTCAGTAAAACCCACAAGTCAGTTTTGTGTGTAAACGCTGTCACACACACACTGCTTGCTATACAGGAAAATGATCAGTGTAAGAACCAGGCCAAGACTCATTGCTGATTAGGTGCCCTTATATTACTGTTTAATTTTTTTTTCTGTCACCTAAATATAGATCAGAAATAAAAATGCCCCAGCCTTTATGTGTCCAAAATCTGAAAACTTTTAAAAACAAAACCAGTTTGAACATGATAAGTTTATGTGAGAAATAGTTGTTCATATTACCTAGGAAGTATTCACAAATGACAAACATTAGAAATAAACTGGGACTAGTCTGTGAATGAGTTCCTAACTAGGGACTCATGTACTGGTGCTTAAATTATTGAATGCTTGTTCTTTCAGGCTATAAATCATGAAGTGACAGACTAGATTTATAACAGATCTGTTCTATTAAATTTAGTACCCAGAAACTGCTTTTCTACTTAAAAAAAGCCAGGCTTCTACAGCCCAACAGATCATCCCCTTTCCCAAGGACAGAACGAGAGTTCAGAAAGGCAGGACAGAAAGACCTGAAGAACTGGTCCAAAAAAGCAGCTCAAACTATGTAAGGGCAAATGTAAGGCTCCACACCTAGTCAGGAATCATAAGCTCCAGACTCACACAGGACAAAAAATCCTGGAATATTAAAGCACCAAGATAAAAAAGTGCTTAGGTACAAATATCCTTCCTCCACTTTGGGCCTGATGAAGTCTCACCTGGAAAAATACTTTTAACTTTGGAAAATTCTCTTTAAAATAGATAAAGAAAAAGAGGGGCAAATTATACCCAAGCCCCATTGTAGAAAAGGTAAATAGTAACCATTCTGTAAAAGTTTAAAAAAAATAAAAAATAAAAACACAACCAGACTACAGGGTAGATTTTTGGTGAAGCTGGAGAACTTCAGTTGCAAGATAGCTGTTTTCATCACTTAAAACAATGCAATTTCTGCTTTGGGAATAATTTATATTGATAAAAAAATCCCTATCCCTGCATTTTTGTTGCCTTCCTTATTTTAAAAATATTTTTTCTGTTATATTAGCCAATGGATAGAAGAATTAATTCATATAACAAGCCTTGCCCTGACATAACATACAAATGCTAAATGAATGACATTTTAAAAAAATTTCACTTCTCAGGGTGATAAACTTGAACACTTGAGACTATCAGACACATCAACAACAAAACACGAAGTGTTTTTTTCTCTTATATTACATTTCAAATGAATCAATACTTAGCCGTAGTTATGGCTCTCACCAGAGCATCGCAGCTCTATTGTCTGGCAGATTCTTGTAAATTATCAATTAAATTGGAAACTGTAGAATTTCCTAAAATATTTCTGAAGTATTTGTAGAAAGTTTTGCTTAAACACAGAACTCGGGATTCTACATTGCAAGTAGGGATTGTTAAAAGTTTAAGAAACCACGTCATGTAACCACAAATCTATGTAGAGTAGTTTTGAAACCAATTTTTTATCTGTATAAACAGCATCATGTACATAAATTGTCTGTTAAGCAATATAAAGTGTTATGTAAACTCTCAAACAAAATAGCAGCCCCATAACCACTCAGAAACAAACTATTTAAAAATAAAAAATTACAACTGGAAACACTAAAAATGTATATTCCTGGTAGAGTAAGAACATTTATCATTGGTAAAACCTTTCTTAACACCAGCTTACAATTTTTATGCATAGGTTTTTACCTGAAATAATCTTTTTACTGAAGTTAAAGATAATTTTAAAAATACAATAAAAGTGCATGCATAGAGCTTATAATACCCACATATATGTATTTTCCAGAGAATACAATTTGTCTCAGCTGTTACTATTTATTATCAAGTTAAGCAAAAGTGCAATAGCAAGGTGTAGAGGCACTAATGCAAAACCATCTGAATCTATTTATCATATAATAAATGGATGAAAATAATCTTTGTGCAGTGGAACATGTTTTGAGCAGTCATAAAAATAACCTCCGCCCCCCCAATTTATTCACTATTTTTTTCTGAAGAATATCATGAAGTCTCAAATTTCTGTTCCAGAAGTCCTAGGAGAACACCATGACTAGGATTTTTTCCAAGTTAAAAATTAAGAATTAGGCAAGAGCTATGCCTAATTCAAGAGTGGCTTATATATTCTGAAGTTTTGGAGCAAGGTTACACGTAAGCATGACCCCATCATCTCAGTGGAAGTTCAGCAACTTATAAACTCTGTTACCCTCAAAATCTTAAGGGCAGAAAAGAAATATACCTTACATATAGCCAAGACTTTATTGGTAGTACAACTGACAGTCTGATACAAGAATTGTTATTAGTTCAGATCTAAGTATTACTAACCATCACACTAAAGGACATTTTGAGTTCGTTCTGTCTTCATAGCTTTTTTTGATATCACTGGATATAAGTTTCGGTCTCTGGGCAGAGAGAATTTAGTGCTCACAGGAACAAGCAAAGACATCACAAGAGAAGGCAAAATGCAATGGAAAAATACTTAGCAAAGAGAAAGCTAGGCAAAGCTCATTCCTCCTCACACAATTTTCTTTTCTTGCATTACAATTCTGAACTCGGGCTTTTGTATGAGTCCTTTTTTCAGACAGTGCACTCAGTGACCTACTGCGTGAGACAGACATGTTAGAAGGTTAGCTTACGTATATTCCACAAGTTAGAGTTCTGTTCAGGCTGAGAACAATATACTTTTTTTAGGATGGTACATAGCTTCATTTTTCAAGAATTTTTTGGGATTTCAGGAAATCTATAAAATCTACCTCTTTTCTGTGCTCCTTTCACTGTGGGAAACTCAGGGAAGTTTTGTTATTTCCATGTATGGACTTTCTTGAGCCAGAAGATCATCTTCATTATGTGATGAAGACAGTAAAAATACTCAGATCAAAGGCAAATTCTGGATTAGGAATCTAGAACATTTAAAACATAACCACTCAACCCACACTTATAGAATAGACATAAAGATGAAGGCTTCCACTAAACATAATTCATTCTTCTGGACATTTAAGCTGATTTACTATAATAAAGACTAGCTTTCCTTTTAAGACTTTCTTAATTAGGAAAAATTAAATTTAAATTAAAAAAAATAATAATTTTTCTAACTTTAAACTAAGATATTTGTTTTGACCAAAGTACAGTATTACTAACAGTTTATAAAACTATTGTGGATGCACAAGAAATTGAAATTGTTCAAAATTTGTTTAGAAAGCATAGTTATTCAGCAATGACACTGATTAAAGCAAAAAGAGTCATAAAAATAAAAAATGCAATATACATATATGTAACATTTATTTTAATAGCTTAAATGAAGCGAAGCTTTGCTGGAAATGACTGCTTTTCATTTCCAAAGCTATAAACAAAACTCATAATTTATTATGACATCTTTGGATATTATTAAAGTTACCTTTTAGGTAATTTTGTCTTTTAATGGGTACAGAGCATTTCCATTTACTTCTCCTCCCCTCCAATCAGCTGTAACAAGTGTTTCTTTTCTTTTAGAAAGAAAATTTAATCTAATTTTCAGATGAAAGGAAACAGAAGAAAAACAAAAAATATGAAGTTTCTAATGAAATGAAGTTTCGAAATATACTTCAGCATGTCAGCCTCCGTGAATTGCCTTGGAAGGAAGAAGCTGCAGAGGATTCAAGAACACAATGCTCCAAAGGTGAAGAACATAATGTATAGCCTTACAATTTTATAAGTGTGCAACTATAAAGGATCATAGGATAATTCATGTTGGAAGAGACCTCAGGAGGTCTTTAATCCGACTTTCTGATGAAAGCAGGGTCAGCTATGAGGTCAGACCATGTTACTCAGGCCTTTATCCAGTTGTGTTGTAAAAACCTTCAAGGATGGGGACTGCACAACCCCTGGATAACCTACTCCTTTGCTTGACTATTCTCAGAATGAAGAAGGTTTTCCTTCTATCCAGTGTGAAACTTTTCTCTTGTTTCAACTCACATTCCTTGTCTCTTGTCCTCCCACCATTTACTGTATTGAAGAGCCAGGATCCATCTTCTTGATTGCCATTTGCAGATCTTTGCAGGCTGTTGTTAGGTTTCCCTGAACTCTTCTCCAGGCCTGGTCCCTCAGCCTCTCCTCACAGGTTATGCGCTCCAGCCCCCTGCAACAACAGTGGGTTTTGCTGGACTCATTCTAGTTAATCGATGTCCTTCCTTCAATGCATGGCTGTGGTGGAAAGGGAGGGCAACTGGCTGCAGTATCTGGGTATGGTGTCACAAGCGCCAAGCAGGTAAGCTTAGTCTCTTCCCTTGATGTACTGGCTCTGTTCCTGTGAATACTGCCCAGGATACTGTTGGCCACCTCTTCAGCCAGGGCTCTTTCCAAAGCCCTCGGAAGCACATATTTAATTCTCACATCTAAATATTTACAGTGTCTAAGTATCCACACATACACAGCTAACACTAAATCTACAACTCCTATTACTTTTCCTTACTTTCTAGCACATTAAAACCAGAAGGTTTAATATAATTAATATTAATATTATAAAAATATATTAAAACCAGAGGCATTAATATGCAGCTAAGCACTGATTATCAGAAAGCAGACTTGACACTGAGAAGTTATCAGCTTTGTTGAAACTAGAAGCATGAAACTGTCTATCAAGCCACTTGTTGAGGGTTGTGTGAAGTAAATGAAAAGCAGACTGAGTTACATCACAGTGTATAAACAATGCTGCTACAAGGAAGTATTTGCCCTCTAGGAGGGCCCTTTTGATGCCTGTAGTGCAGAGCTGGAGCCTCTCTGACACTTTGTAACCCTTCATGCTGATTGGTTATAGGATCACTGCCTAGGTACACAAATCCTGTCTAGCAGATGGTGATTTGGAATTAGAAATCACTGTGTACTTGCTTTGCAAATATGAGATGTTGATGCATAGGCAAAAGGCAGGAAAGGGGTAGTATCAAAAGGACGTGAGAGGCATTAACCAATATGAGTGAAATTTAATCAGTGTTACTGAACCATGTTT
This sequence comes from Pelecanoides urinatrix, assembly GCA_013400755.1. Taxonomy (NCBI): domain Eukaryota; kingdom Metazoa; phylum Chordata; class Aves; order Procellariiformes; family Procellariidae; genus Pelecanoides; species Pelecanoides urinatrix. The sequence goes on from VZTQ01001010.1 coordinate 166,341, forward strand.
GCACTCAACAGAAAAACAGACAAAAAACCAAGCTGGAAGCAGAGGATTAGATTGAAGATGAAAAACAATGAAGGCTTACATTCTTCAAAAGGTTGTAAGTATCACTTACAACTTGCAGTGCTAATAGTCATCATTGGGAGCTGAAAAGTTTTGGTAGTGTAAGGTAAGGACCTACACATGTGAATTTTAAAGCCCAAATTCAACGCAAATTGCACACAGGTCATGGTTATTGGGAGAGGTTCCCACAGTCTGGAAAAAGAAAACGTCAATCCTATCTTCAGGAAGTGCAAGAAGGAAAATCTGGGGAACTACAGCCTTGTCAGCCCTCACATTGATCTTTGGGAATGTGATGGAGCAAATCTTTCTGGAGACCATTTCCAAACACATAAAGGACAAGAACATCATCAGGAGTCAGCAACATGGATTTACCAAGATGAAATTGTGCTTAATCAACTTGATATAACTGACTTGGTGGATGAGGGGAGAGCAGTAGCTGTTGTTTATTTCATTATACTAAGGCTTTCAACATTGTCTCCTGCAACATCCTCTCAGACAAATTGACAAAGCACAGGCTAGATCAATGAACAGTGAATGGACTGAAAACCAGCTGAACTGCTGGACTCCAGGTGGAGGGAAGTCACTAGTGATGTACTCCAGGGGCCGATATAGCATCTAATACCTTTTAGCATCTTTGTTAATGACCTACAGGATGGGGCAGAATGTATACTCAGCGAGTTTGCAAGTTATACAAAACCGAGAGGAGTGACTGATACGCCAGAGGGCTGCACTGCCATTCACTGGGACCTTGACAGGTTGAAGAATTAGGCAGGGAAGAAGCTCATGAAGTTCAATACAGGGAAATGCCAAGTCCTGCATGTGGGCAGGAATAACCCCAGGCACCAGCATATGATAGGGGCTACACGACTGACGTCTTAAGTTCAGTATATCCCTATTCACTACCATCCAACAAAGGCTCTGTTGTATTTTTCTGTAAGTAATAATACCACAAACAGACCACTAACTTTAAGGATGATTTTAAGGGCCAAGTTGAACTTTCAAAGGTGAGAATCCATTTGTGTGCAGCACAGATGGAAATTAGGCTTGGAGATAAAAAAAAAAGACACTCATTTTCCATTCAAACAGCATCATCAAAATGAAAATTATTTAGAAGACTGCCAATCTTAAAAATAAAATTTTTAAAAATGGCCAATCCTAGTGAAAGTCTTTAAAGTTAATTCTTGCAACACTTTGGAATGTGCTGTTTTATTATTCTAATTTTGACACACATTTTCTCTAAAAAGCTTCAAAAAGAAAGTTTTGCAAAAGAGATTTTTCAAAATGTTCTTTGACAAGTTTCAGATATGTTCATACCATGTTATCATGCCATGTAGCAGGCAGCAGAGGAGTTGGTTTTGTTAATTAGTTGTGCAAGACAGCTTTTAAAATTCACCAGTAGTATCCCTATTCATTACATTAAGATCTTTTTATACCCTCCTGCAGCATCTCAGAAAAAATATTTGGACTCAAGTCCTTTGCCTAGAATACCTTTCACAGAATGTAAGCTAGAGGTTTGATACAGTTTCAGTGGTGCTTTTGGGGCTACCAGCTTGCTAGTGGAGCTCCTGTTTGGAGGTCAGGTAAGACAAAGGTAAAATAGCCACCAAATATTTCCCAAGTATTCTTAATAAATGTAGTGGTCCTGACAGGGATACTACAGTATAGTGAGGAGTTAGTGCTCCACTAACAGTTGCTCTGAGTAGGTGCAGGCCTGTGCTATTCTGTACTGCACATATTACTTGGCCTCAAGGACTGCGCTGTGCTACACATATCCTTTGGTGTAGGATAAACTCAGCCAGATAATGGAAGATCCTATAGCTGGTTCCCAACTGACATCAGTGATGATGCCAGTGGCATGTCCTTGTCTTTATCCTGAAATGAAGGAACACATTTTCATAAAAACATCCTCTTGAAGAAAATCCTAAAAAACTCTAAAGACCGCAATAGCAGCAAACCTCACCATGAATGGCAATTTTGCGCAGCGTGCCATTCCGTGACCAGAGAGGTCTGTGTGATGTATCATCATACCAGGTTTCCATCATCAGGGATGTAGTATTTTATAACTTACTATCATCTTTTCTGGAATATTAATGTGTGGCTTTCTTGTTGGGATTCAAAAAGAAGCAGCACCTCCTGGTTTAAAGCAATAAATATAACTGTTAAGCCTATGCTAAAAATCAGTATAAAGCTCTCCTCTTCCTTTACTCTGTACCCTGCAGGGCCCAATTCCAGGATGTTTCATTAGTAATGTCTTCCAACATGAGCTTTGCTACATCATTGCAAGATTATAACTTTAGTCATGACCTGATGCTGAAAAGACAAAATTTCTAGTGCTACATGACCTTGCTACAACAGTGAAGCTCAGAATTGCAGCTGATGGTATTATACAGGAATAGGTCCCAGTGTGCATGTTTTAAAAGCAACAAATTGCTCACAGCATCTTGCTATTTCTTTCTGTACATATCTTGTACCTTTTTGGATTCACACAAAACCACATATATCTACATGAGTAATAATTTCATGACTTGAATTCTTAGTTCTCTATTTTATGGACACCAAGAGCTTCTCTAGACAGGCATTTAGTTTCTGACATTTCATGGAGTTTTTCATTGCTGATGTGATGCCAGATATTTTTTCAAATAATTTCTGAATATCTAGTTAAATCTTTTTTAGGACAGTGCAGCACTTCCAAAGAGAAAAAACAAACAAACAAACAAACACCCCACACATAATCTCATTTTTTTCCCAGATTATTAGAGAGTAAACAGTTCAACGAATTTACAGATAGTTTAATCCTAAACATACCTATAATTCTATAAAAATAATACAGATAGAATGAGTTATACAAACAAGGAATTAAAGTATGGGAAACAATAAAAGGCTCAAGAAAAAAACATACACACACACAAACCAGACTTTTATCCATTTGTTTTTGAAAGGGAAAACTTCAAGCATTGCTTATAGATAAATAGCTTCCAGGCAGACTATGGAAGTTCCACTAAAGAGCATTTTTAGGGTTTTTGTTCGGTTGTTTGTTTTCTGGTTTTTTTTTACGGTCTAGAAACATCCCCTTTACCTGTTCATACTGGTTCAAAGATTGTGGCATGAAAGAGCTAGAAGCATGTGATCAGTAGGGTGGATCACAAGGACAGAATTCCAGCTCTGATTATGCTATTTTATTCTCACAGATATTGTGAGACTCCTGTAGGTCATATTTAATGCTTATTATTCTGTTGCTTGCCCTCATGTACTTTTAATCTAGAGGTCTTTATCTGATTTTTGGGCTGTGCAGTTTTATTTCACTACACAATCCTAATTTTGAGTTGGCAAGATTGCATAGAATGAGAGAATTTCTCTACTTTTCTGTTCTTTTTTTCTTTATTAGCTCTTGTTTCATATAGATGAAATACACTGCCATTGTCAATTTCTTTTGGCTTAATAGTTAGGCTATGCTATTATTAAGAGAATCAACAGTAATTAAGGAACATTTTAGCAAATGGAAAGCAGGATAAGAAGGTTTAGGTTTGTAATGTTATTACCAGCACTGATAGTAGAAGTAATGAATGGGTTATGAATTCAGACAAAACTCAAGAGAAATAACACTTAATTACAACATTGTAAAGCAAATGTTTTCTCTTCTTTCAATGTCTGCCTTCAAAATGTTATAAATTGACAGATACAATACTGATATGGAACCTATCAGATATCTGTAGAGAAAACAGATGGATCATGACATATGGGGCTTCAGATCACACCAGCAAAATCCATTTTGTAATTTTTGTTTTGAAAACCAAAGTTTTCAAGTATCAACTGCAAAAAAATAAAGGTTTGTTAAACATGTAAATACTTAAAAAAAGACCCCATGCAAGTACCTAAAAAAGACTTTTTAAACTCTAAAAACTCTGAGGAACCTTGAAAAAACCCCAACCTTCCCTCATGGATTTCTGCCACAATTATATGCAATTACATATAAAATTCTTCTGTTTCTTTTACTTGGCTATGGTGAAACTCAAATCATATTCTGAGAGCACAGCATACACCCACGATTCTCTGATGTACTATGGCTTTATGACGTACTTAGATAACTTTCCATCATGGTGGAATTTAGGGTGAGGTAGCTACAAAAACAGAACCACAACACTTAGTAAAATAAAGTCCAAACTTTATTTACTAAGCAGGAAGGTATAGTGTGTGAATGCAATTTAACACATACACACACAGGCACGCACACACACACAGAGTACAAAACAAGTGCACACCATTTAAGGTTTCCGGTCCAACTATGACTGGCACCGTGGACGTGGTGGAGGAGGACACTCCCTGCAGCTGGCTGAGGTGCTTGAGTCCTGCAGGTGGCCTGGCCTCTATGTGTGGCGGTTCCACTTTGGGCTTAGCCTTCTGCATGGCTTCAGATGCTTGTGGACATATCCTCTCCTGACAGGCTAGTTTGTTCACTATTTGTTGCTTTCTGACTTAGATGTTCTCACAAGCTACCAGTGGCCTCCCTGGTTAAATCGCTCCAGGCTAATCTCTTGAGAAGGGTAACGAAGCTAGTGAAGGGTCTGGAGCACAAGTCTTATGAGGAGCGGCTGAGGGAACGGGGGTTATTTAGCCTGGAGAAGAGGAGGCTGAAGGGAGACCTCATCGCGCTCTACAACTACCTGAAAGGAGGTTGTAGTGAGGTAGGTATTGGTCTCTTCTGCCAAGTAACTAGCGATAGGGTGAGAGAAAATGTCCTCAAGTTGCACCAAGGGAGGTTTAGATTGGACATTAGGAGAAATTTCTTTACTGAAAGAGTGGTCAGGCCTTGGAACAGGCTGCCTGGGGAAGTGGTGGAGTCACCATCTCTGGAACTATTTAAAAGACATGTAGATGAGGCGCTTAGGGACATGGTTTAGTGGGCATGGTAGTGTTGAGTTGATGGTTGGACTCGATGATCTTAGAGGTCTTTTCCAACCTTAATGATTCTATGATTCTGTGTTTCTATGATTCTTTGAATTTCACTGTATCTAGAGCCAGTTAGCACAGTTTCCTGGGTCAGTTGTGTTACAGGGATGTAAAACTGTGATGCTTTGTTTCTTTCTCACTCATACCTACAATATTGGAGCAGGGTAGATGTAATCCAGAGGTATGTGTCACATCTCCCCTTAACAATTATCTGTGTTTTCCTTGTTTTCCCAGCACATATGAACATCACCTAATGACATAGAGCTGGGTAACGTAGTCGAGGTCTCATTTTGTCTGAGATATACTTTTGGGAAGGCTTCACCCTGTGACATTTTAAAAACTAGGTCAGTTTCTCACACACAATTTTTTCATGATTGAAGAGAATATATATATTTTTGCAATAGCTTAATCTGTTTTCAAATAAATTTTTGTGACTTAATTTATGAAATTTTAAGGTCTATATACCATGTACTATGTGTAATTGCTTAGATGATTAAATATTTAATTATCCTGCATGATATCAAAAGCTTTAACAGTTTAATGGAATTACATCAAAATATATGTACAGTCACAGATTGAACAATTATTTCTTGAGATAATTACTTTTTTGAAACAGTCATTTATCTTTCTTCTGAATTAGGCCAATATAATATTCATTCTACCTAGCCTGGCATTAAAATTTATTAAAGTATGCAGCTGGTATCATCTCAGTTTTGCTTTGAGGTTGGTTGGGGGTTTTTTCCCTTCCCTTTTTTCCTTCCAGTAAATCATTCTTATTCAGAGCCCACACTGTCCTCACTCATGAAAAGGACTGCTGAGATCTGCCACTTGAATCATATATGATTTATTATATCATATGATATTCCTGCAATGGAAACAAATTAACATTATTGTCCCCTGCTTTATATTTAAACAACAGAAAGTTTTAAAACGTCTCCTGCATGCTTTTATCAGTACAAGTTACAAAATACAGAAGTTCCCTGAAGTTTGTTCTATTAGGCTGTGAATATTTCCTTGTTGTTTTTTTTTTCTGTTCTTCTGTAGTTATCATAAACCCCCAAACCTTCCAGTTCTTCTTTTTTTTCTCTGCTTCTGTTTTCAGATTCTTAATGTAAAAAGGTCAAGCCTCAGTGAAGTATTGATATTACTAGAAGAGATACTTTTCTGGGCTGCAATATTTTATTGGAAAACAAATGTCTGAACAATTTTATGCAACCAAAAAAATATGAGAGTCAGCAGCTGGTCCTGATAGCTGTAGCATGGTAAACTAAACACTTGAGTACTTAGATAGTTAAGTTGGATGTACTACATCTCATTGCTTTAATTTTGGGAGCTCAGATTTCACCAAGGAAAGAAAAAATCTCTCATATTTAATAGTATGGATTAGTAAAGAGTAATCACTTCCAGAAGGATTTGGTTGGAAATTGCCAAGGTTACTAGTTAAGAACCAAGAAGAATTCATCTCTTAGACACGCTTTCCTTTAACTGAAAATTTCAAATTCTTGAAAATTACACTAAGCTGTAATTTCATGATTGTTTACAGTTGAGACATTCATTCCGATTGATAGAACTTTGTTTACACATCCACCATGTCACTGAATATCAATTTCAAATATTTAACCATGGACAAATCATCTACTTTTCAATACTACTGCAATATTTCAGAGGAAAATTGTGGACCACTTACAAACTACTATCCTGTTTCCATTACATGCTATCATAACACAGAATTGTTACATTTTCAGTGTTATATACAGCTGTTCCAGTTCATGTGTGTTTTATTATATGATATTTGGGACTTGCATAAATTCTGCATGGTACCAAATTTAATAGATTTAACTAAGTGCTTCTTTTTTTCCTCACTAAGAGTTTTATTAATTCCTTTTTAATTGTGAAATGTATTGTCTTTGCACATTCTGCAGATGCATTTTTGTTTTAAATACTCTGTTGTTGCCATGACAACCACAATATTAACATCCAGCCTGTGCATCAAGATGGCTGACTACTGAGTACCTTTCGCTTTTAAGACACTGTCTCTGGGAGGCTGTAGAAAGCTAACCTAACCTGGTAAAACTTAAAAAACACAGAAGTCTTACAATATACTGTGCACTGTACACCACATCGCACTGGGGTGCAGCACTCAGATGCTGTGTCCTTCCTTGCCACTAAAAGAATAGGGGGTGAAAATCCTGAGAACCAGCTACCATGAGCTAGCATCTTTCAGAGTGAAAGGCAAGGTGCCTGTGTGTAAAACACCTGTGTGGCACTAAAAAAAAGGATTGGTCAGAACTTCAGGGGATTGCTGAAAGACAGGCCCTAGCCTGTCTTAACGCTTTTTATTTTGCAAGAGCTGATCTCGTTGCTTCAGCCTTCGCTTGCATTGTAATCCAAGATTGAGGCTCTGCCTTGTTTGCTGTATAAGTTTACTCACATTACAATATACTGATGGTTGTGATCCTACATCCTCTAGAACCTGTAGATACGGTTTGTTGCTTGACAGACCCTGTCTATACTTGCAGGATTTCCTGTGTCTGCACAGTGTCACCTACAGGTTGTATCAAGCAGCCACACTGACTAGAGGACAGATGGAAGATACTGTACATCACTTAGACCTATTACTTATACTTTTCAAAGGAAAAGAACCAAAGTGTTTTTTTTCTGCAGGAGTCTCAAACAGAAATCTGCTCCAGAAATCGGTCTATTAGCCTACTTTCTCCATACAGTGAAAAATAATGCTCCATTAACAAAAAATATGACTGTGGCTGAAGCTTCTACTCCATCCCAGGACTAGGAATTAATATATTCCCTTTCTCCCAGTTCCTCTGATTATGCACCTCTGTTTCACATAAATAGTCAACGTTATTGTTAGCAGGTTCAATTAAACAACCTTCATTCTACTTCCTCGCTGCCTTAGGCAGTAGGTCTCCAATATTTCTCAATTCTGAATAATAACATTTCAATGACGACATCTCAGATAGAACAGAGGGAGCTACAAGGCAACAACCAAAGATAATTTCTTTTTCAGTAGCAACCATCAATCATTCTTTTTTTTTTTTTTTAAAAAAAAGGGAGTCACATTAACAACGCACTCATATATTTGATATCTACAATTGATTTCCAGGAATAAACTGCATTAGAAACAATATTCTTTTAATCCCTCACAAGACCTGATATCAAAATATGTTTATCTTTTTTAATAAAAACTAATACTTTCTTGTCTTGAGTTCCAGTGTTTGCCTCATAATCTCATTTAATTGCTTACATTGTCTCCTGACATATGCTGCGTGTAGACATAGAACGTAAAACATCTGTTCAAAGTTGGGCAGAATAGCATTTTGATTAGAAATGCTAATCGAAACCTATAGAGTTATTGCAGTGGGGGAAAGGCCCACACCTCATCTCCAACATCAGGCTGCACTTTGATAGAAATAAATAAAGTGCTTAGACAGAAGATGTCCAGACACACTGTCTATAAAGGATATCTGCAGAGTTTCAGCTTCTACCAGTTGCAAAGCAGGTGCTTCTGAGGTCTGCCCACAAAACAGATCACAATGGGAATGGACTTATGCACAACTGTTTCTTCTTCATGCTGACCTTGTGTAAGGAATGCTTCATCAGCGTTTGGACTGCCCTTAAATTTTAAGGGCAATATTCCTACAGTGTATGACTTTGTTAATTACCTAATACTTTGATTGTTCTTACTCTAGTACCATCTCAAAAGCTGTCCCCTTCCTTCTTTTCTTCAACATCTTATCATTTGTAATCTTTAGACAATTAAGATTTTCCCTTGTGCACGCAAAAGCTATGGTTAAATGGGAAAGGACTACTGTGGAAACTATGCTAGTATGTGTGAACTTGTCTTTTCGGGTATCGCGCATCTCCATCATAAAAATGAAAGGAACATTCCTGTGAATTTTCCCAGTCAACGTGCAAGCAGTTTGAGGTCAGAAAGTCCATAGCAGGTAGGATTATGACAGATGGTATAAAGACCATCATACAGATCATCTACTCATGACTAGTGCATGTCACAATGTCAGCAAGGCCAAGCAAACCTAGTGTGAAGACATTGCACAATGCCAGCCACACAAGGATTTTTAAAATGGGCACACTGGTAAACCCACTGAAAATACATATCCTTCCCTCCCTCTCTGCAGTCACAGGCCTCTGCAGAATTCCTACAGCAAGTGAAGGGTCTTCCAGTCCTGCATCGTGAAGACTGCTGTTAGACTATCAGGGAAGAATCACACATACTGTTGTTGGTTCTGCCTGAAACTTGAAGCTGTTGAAATGACAACTACAAGACCTGTGTCTGGATCAGAACCCGTGGTCCTGTAGCATCTCATTGCTGATTTTGAAATAGAAAACTTCGAGGGACAGGCTGGACATCAGCATGCTTAGTGCTGTGCAAAACGTCTTTTACCTGGTACACCTTATACATCTGCATGAGAATGCAGGCAAACTATTTCAAAAGAAGATTCACAGCAGGATTGGGTCCTTTAGCTCACGTACATCTTACCCGACCTCACTGCCCCCGCCTAGTTCAGGGCTTTTCCATCAAAATATTCATGAACATTGCAGCAGTGTTCCATCAGCCATACCCCAAGGCAGGTTTTAAAAATAGATCTGGCTTCTCTCCCATGCTCTGCATGGCACCAACGCATTCTCTTGCTGTACTTTAAGTCAAAGTTCCTTTGACTTAAAAAAAAAACCAAACACCAGAAGAAACAGACAAACTAACCAATCCAAAAACCTATAATGGGCACTCCCTCTAGTCCCTGTCATATAATACGGACCATTTGCTCCTAGCCACCCCTCTCTCTCCATTACCACACCATCTGCTTGTAGCACAGACCGTCTGATAGGTAGCGATGAGGTGCAACATTCATTCTGCTAAATCAGAGAGCCATCTCCCAGCTGTTCTAACCCTTTCTCATGGCTGGTCTCCACCTGCCTCCACAGACCTCTACTGCATGCCACTGCTACCCAACATACCCAATCACAACATACCCAATCACAACACCGAAATCTCATCCTCCATTTAAATGAATGCAACTATATACCCCACTTTATTTCCCAGGCAAAGGAAACCATAACAACAATGGGAATTTTCCATGCTTACATTTCAAGGGATGTCATGGACTTAGGGAGGAGGCAGGAGGAAAGCAGAAAGCTGGAAGAAACTAGAGAATGAACTGCCTATCCCCTTCTCTTACCATTCGTCTTAGCAGTGTGGCTGTTCTCCTCCAGGTGAAGGAGGAGGGCATCCCACCTCCATGTATAGAGTAATCTCAATACAGGTAAGGAGAGACATCCATCCAGAGCTGCATCCAGTCTACTCATGGCCAATCTTCTCATAGACTGCAACTGCAGTGTGCCTTCCTTGAACCTCAGATTGCTTTCCCCTGGAACTCCACCCTGCTGTGAGAAAGAAGGGCTGCTCTGTACCTGTAAGGGTGGAAATACATGGTATAATCCTTTAAATGCCTGTCCAGTGCAACCACAGAGCAGCACAACAGCATGAAGGAGTGCATGGAGTTACAGTACATGGAGTTACAAGGCTTGCTTGGATATTGTTGGAGGGCAGAAACAGGTCCTAGAGACATTTTAACTGCTGAAATGTAGCTGGGAATTGTTTGGGAAGATTGGTGGTAAGCACCGGCCAAGCTGATGCAAGTAGGATTTCTAACAACTTACTTGCATAGATAAACTTGTTCTACTTATGGGGAATGTTCTCGGGCAATTTAACTTACTAATATAACTGTAGCCCCTTAAGTACATGCAGAGGCAGTGGTGGTTAAACTAGGACTTTGGTTTTTTTTCCCAGCTGTGCTAGTTTTATGCTGGTAAGTCACAACCTCTGTGTCTTTGTGAATGGGTATAGAAATTATGTCCTGCATCAAAGATTTACCCAGGAAGAAGATCTATGGGGAAAAAATACTAATGTAACCATACAACTGTATTTATAGCTCCCTTTCATGGTACCTATTCTAAAATAAGCATCTACAGGGAGAATTAGAGCAGTGTAACTATAGCAGTAAAAACTATGCCAGTAAACTTTCCGTGTAGACAAACCCTAAAGGATTCATATTCCAATAAAAATGTGTAAAGTTTGCAATATTCTCATGACCTAGGATTCTTGAGAAATTGTATCTGGGATCATGAGTGTAACCACATTGTAGTTGTTTTTTAATTTGGTTGTACTGTTCAGTTTGTTAATTCATAACATGATTTTCTCAAAGACATTTTTATGCAACATGACCCTTAATTTTTAAATTATGGATTTAAAAAAAGAAAACAAATAAAAACCATGCTTTGTTCAAATCAGATCTTTGTTTTTTATTATTTATTTTATAAATAAAATTTCTTAAGGTTGTTTGGAATGGGTAAGCGGGATAGGGGAAGAAGAATTAGAATAGGAAGGAAAAAAGAGGTGACATTTCCAAGTTGAAAGATATGTGCATAATGATATTTAAGTTACTTCAGTACCAGTATTTTACAGCATAAGAAGAAATAGAAGTTAGCTGAGGAGAAAGACATGCACCTTAAGTGGTCATGAATGCTCTTTTCTGAAGTCTCATATCTTGCCAATATTTATTTGGGTTCCCATATGCAGCATTTGTACTTATTACAAACATGCTTGCAAATAAATTTAATTCAACCAAATGTTCATCTATAAGCAAACAAAAGAGGTCATGAATACGAATGAAATGATATGGTGGAATCTATTTATAACTATAGTTACCAGACAGCTTTAGCTGCAATATACTTAGTAATTAAGTGGATATTTACTCCTATTATCTGTAATCAGACAGCAGGCTATGTAGAGAAATCTAGATAATGAAGGTCCTCATTCTGCCACCCCTACTGATACTGATTTCAAAGGGAAGCAGTCAAAGAGAGCTCTAATACATATCATCAATAAGAACAGGATAAATGGTATTTTGAAGGAAGAAAGTAGGATCCCAAAGCAAATAACGGTTCCAAATGGTGTTTTGTGAAAGATTTATGTTACTCTACATTGGTTAATAGTAGAACAAAGAACAAATTCCATATTTCCAGGTGCACGTCATTTTACACATCACTCAGAAAAAAAAGGCGGCATTTAGGTACTGAACAGAACACACAAGTTCGAAGTGCCTACATTTGATCACAAGGAACTACAATTCAAAGCTGCAGGTGATGAAGTACAAGGAACAAGGCTTTCTTGCACTAAGATCAAGATGTTTAAGCACTGTACAAGTATTTCACAATAATAATCTTCACAGGAAATCATAACAAGGAAAAGGACTGAAATTCTGTCAGATGAAAGAGAATTCTGAGGAATGCATTCAGAGATGCCAGTGCTGATTGCGCAAGCCCAGCTGCTGCCTTCTAGATTACTCATCTCTACAACTCTCAGTATGTTGTTTGTCAGATTGCCAAGTTACAACTCCAGTGAACTAAACTCTTGTCCTTCGCAGGAGAGGCACATAGTTGGAGATAAGGATAAAGTCTGTGCACTACGCCATTAAATTAAACTTTATGAACAAAAAATTATTCTGTTGCCGAAGTATTTTCCCTCATTTTGTACAATAAATCAAGACCCCAAAATACAACTCAAAGTACCTGTAGTCAGACAAGAGAATTTAGATCTAGAAGCTCTTTTGTGATTGCAGTTATCCCTTAATTAGGATACTTACACAAATTGAAACTGGAAAACAAAGAAAATTCCTTTCTTTCCAAAAAAACCCCACACCAACCCTAAAACCACAACCAAACAATAGCCCTGCTCTTCTGTTGAGCCTTGTATACAGTGCAATAATTCAGACTATGCAGCAGACCTCAGAGAAGAAAATATTGTTGAAATCAAAGCAACAAACACTTTTTTCCTTAGCAGTAGGAATCACTCTCTGGGTTATACATGCAAAATGAGTAAGGTTTCACAATCCCTTTCAGCAGCATTTCCTGCTGACAGTCGCAGGTAGGAGAAGAGGTTTCCACAAAGCACTGCAGCGGAGTCCCTGCAGGTAAAAGCAGCAGCAGGCTAAAAACAGGGCTGGCTGCTGAACCTGCTGGGTAAAGGGCATTCAAAAGAGACAAGGAAAGGTAGAGGGCAAGGGAACCATGGGTAATGGACATTCAAAAAAAATTGTTTAATATAAATTCTAAACACAGGTTGGTATAAATAGTGAAACTGTATGTTTGCTATGAGAATTTACAAGTGCATTTTGTGCTGGAAGAAAAATTCAGGTGCTGAAAATAGAAATATTTTAACTCTATATTGGATAATGAAAGAGACTTCAAAGTTTTCCACTCACTCTTTGTTCACTATTGTGCAATAACAAGAAATTAACCTTTTGCTCCTGCTAAGGCAAGGCTTCCATACACCATCAGATTAATAACTAGGGATTTATTTCTGAAGACATCTTATTTGTAAAGTTCATATATATAGACTCTTTTATGGCTGAGTTTCACAGACCGCAGATTGGACACAGTAATTTCCCATCTTGCAAGCCTTCATACCACTGAAACAATGGCCTTTCCTTTGTTAATGAGTCTTCAGATGAATCTCTAGATACTATTTTTGCCATAATGTCTATCATTTAAATATGCTGGTTTAATTTGTACTATTAATATGAGATCAGTAAGATCAGAAGGCAAAGCAATGCTCCAGATTTCTATGCAATGGATAGAAACCTTGTATTGGATTAGCTCCAGCTTTTAGCTGCAAAATTATAATTACTTTGGTATGACATAGCAGAATATGTCAGTGATAACATACTGTGAGAAGTGACATTATACAGATGGATACTAAGTGATATGTCCCAGCTAGACACCACTTGAAAGTCACAACAGCTCCTTTCTCAGAAAACAATATGATCCTTTTCAAAACTTAGAAAACTGAGTTTTGTTGTAGGACTAACGCACATAGTTACAATACAGCTCAAGGATAAAAAATTATGAGCTCAGCTGAAAGAGATCTTATTCACTACCTTGAAACAGATATGTCAATGCTTTGTTCCATCGCTGTTAAATCTAGCTCCTATCCTTAATCATTAAGATGGGATAGAAAAATCTTCCTATCAAAGTCTGCAATGTCCCAGATTTGATATCAGATCACTAATAAATCCTTCAAATTAAACCAACTTTATAGACTTTCCTTCTTTTCCACAATGTGTAATTAAATATATATCTTTTTGAATGTGTATATATACGTATATATACTTAAACAGTGACAGTCCTTTATGATTGTATTTCAGTATCATTTGTGCAAGACAAAAAAAGAAAAAAAAAAATCACACGGCCATTGAGAAACTGTAAATTTACCCTCCAAAATGAAGTCATGATTGAAAGGCAAATTATTCTGGTGTGTTTGTCTGCAACTTATTGTATTCAAGAAGTGGATAGACACACATATAAATTACACATAAATTTAAAACTTGTGATGTTTTAGACAGCAGATGGACACATTAAGCAGATGGCATTATTTTTAAGAACAGAAGATGGAAACATTTTTACCTGGTAAAACTGCGTCAGGAAAGAAAATATACACTTTATTTATACTTAATTTAAACTTACAGCTTTCGATGCACAGTAGTCTTTTCTGTCTCTTTTAAAATAAAACTTGTTTTGGCACTTCTACAGGTATACTTCATTGGTCACAAAAAACCACAATTTACCTGCTTTTATTACGTAAGTAAACGTAGCAGCTTGAAGTCTCTACTCAAATGCAAGCTGAAATGTTTGAATATTACTAAAAAAAAGAACAAGGGTGAAATTAGCAGTAAAACAATCATAATTTCATACTTAAATGGGACTTGCAAAAGATATTGAGAAGTCCAGCTGAGTTGTAACAACACTACAATACAATCCTATAGTACCTTTCACAAAGAATCCTTGGTGCTCTTCGACTTCACACAATTCAAAACACTTTTAAGTAAAATTTTTCTCAGCAGTTCTGTTTTGAAATAGCTTTCTGCAAGGTGATAAGACAGAGCCTTTTGAATACAAAAATTGAATTCCTTCTTCAGAACAGCAACATTCACTAAAAACTCTAACTCCAAGATGTCCATGGTAGACCCCAAGCAATGAAAGAAATGTTTCCTTTAACAACTGTTAATTAGTAAGCTGAAGATCTTGTAGATCAAATATGTGTAAGAAAACAGCATAATTTCATGAAGAATCAATGAAAACTGAAAAAAAAAAAAGTTCTAAGAAACATAAAGCACTGAGCGTCAGCCTCGATCCCCAAGAACATTATCATGGCAGAAAAGATAACATCGAACTTGCAGTAAGAAACACCTGGATTGATATAACTACTAAAGAACCCAGTTTTCTTGCTCTCCATTTATTTCCACAATCTGCCTGTATGTGATGCAGAATAGCAAATAAACCGTTTTTATTTTAAAAGTTTCTTAAGCTCAACCAACCTGCCAGCAGTGGTCAGAATTGTTGAGGAGATGTCACTGATCAGTTCCTTTCTTCATTCCATTAGTACTTGGCTTTTGTTACTCTGAGGTCTGTGTACCTTCCCGTGACATTCAACACATTTCTACATTGGCATCAAGGTGAAATATCCTGTTCTGCTTCAGTTAGTACCGTCACAGCACCACCTCTCTTGAGAGCGATCTCATCCAGAGGAGGAAAAAGGTAGAAACACCGGGGTTTTCTCCACAATTTTCAGTTCATCTGTTTTTACATATAATCTATGCTCTAGAGTGCCTTGATAACAGAGGGTGGGAAGGTGAATAACATAATACCTTTCTTCTTTTTAAAGAAGACAGAAGAAATCCAGCAAGTCATAGGCTGCTACTCTTGGTATTGGCACTTGATAGGAAACACGCTGGAAAATAAAATTAGTGGTACATAAAGATAACAGTGTGGGAAAGACCTAACATATTTTTTTGAGAGGAAAATACTGCCTCAGATCCCACTGGAATTTTCTAACAAAATCAAGAATCATGTAAGGAAAGGTGGTCGAGTCGACATTGCCTAGCCAGATATAAAATGAAGTAAAGTAGTATATCTGTCTTTATGTAAAAGAGTGAAATGCATCCAAAATAATGAATATTTATAATAGAATATCTTTTTATATTGAAAAATAAAACAGTGTTTTTGAGAACATAAGAAATAAAGATTTCTAAATTTTTCATGTCTCTCTTTTCCTGTTTTGTTGTATTTGGATGTAAGTCAGAATTAAGTAAGGAAAACAAAGGTGTGAAAAATAATAGACTTGCATTTCTCAACCTTCAAGTTCAATGCTAGAAAGAAACTGCTGAGATTTCATTATAATAAAAATTTACTCTAATTTCTCAAAAGTGTGCTTTTATGCACGGACCAACACATTACAATGTGACATTTCTAATGGGAAAAATAAAGCACAGACTATTTTGAAAGATTAAATGTAAAATCTTTGAGGCCATCTCTGACAACATAAGGAAATGTCCTGGTTTCAGCTGGGATGGAGTTGATTTTCTTCCTATTAACTGGTATAGTGCTGTATTTTGGATGTAGTGTGAGAATAATGTTGATGACACACCGATGTTTTGGTTGTTGCTAGGTAATGTTTACGCTAGTCAAGGACTTTTTGTCTTCCCATGCCCTGCCAGGTGCACAGGAGGCTGGGAGGGAGCGTGGCCACGACAGCTGGCCCAGCTGGTCAATGGGGTATTCCATACCATATGACATCATGCTCAGCATAT
>VZTQ01001011.1:0-64340 GCA_013400755.1 Pelecanoides urinatrix
TATTTATGTAAAAAACAATGAGGTAAAATGTTCCTGTGTAATTAGATAAAGCTAGGTTAAATAGTATTTTTTAGCTTTGCTAAATGATAGAGTCATAGGAAAGGAATTACCGTGTATATAAAAATAAATCTGAGAAAAAAGTACTTTTTCAAAATGAAATTTGAAGCCCTTTCAAAAAGTAGTCCTTGGGTGACTTGTGTCACCCATTGCTCTTAACTTCTGTATTTCTTATAGACATTAAATTGTTCTCATGCAATTGTTTTTGCGTTTTGTGCTCTATGGGGTTTGGGTGGGCTTCTTGCTGCAGTAGAAACACTGAATCTTTTTTCCTGGTAGTAAGATTGTCACTTACCAATATTTTATATGCCTCTTACAGATTTGTCTATGGCTATGCAGAAAATCTATCAAACATTTGTAGCTTTAGCTGCACAACTTCAATCAATACATGAAAATGTAAAGGTATGTTGTTTTGATGTGTTCCTGTGTATTTAATGAAAGAACTACAGAGTGACTTTTTGAAAAATATATCTTTAGATTTGGTTTTTTTCTGTTAAATTAACTGCTTTTAAAAATTTTCAGTGTCCTGGAGAAGTGCTTTGATTAAAAAAGTAACTTTTGTTCAGCTGAAGTCTAATTTGAATTATTTACTTATAGTGATAATAGCAACTGACGACAATCATTTAGGTTACAAAATGTTTTTCATTTAACTCCTTTTCCTTTTTAATTGTTTATTAGTTTTTGAAATGTCTGTGTTTGACCTCATGCTTGTATGTTTTGCTTTTTGCCCAATGACCGCTCAAATAGGTAACAGGAAAAAAAAGGTATTCATATGTAAGATTTTTTCAATATATCGAAGAATTTTGGTGAAAATTGTGTTCTGGCTTAATTTTTTTCAACCTGATTTTCATGGAAAGTCATGTATATAGAAAAAAAGACTACTGTGAAAAAATGCTAATGTATCAAAGGTCCTAGTTAGGCTTTTTTTTTTTCGTCGTGGACTCTGGCTTGAATTTCCCATTTACAGTTCTGGACATATTGACAAAATGTCAATGTTCTACAATCCATAATTTTTCATGAGATCATCAGAACCCTTCTTGGTTACAGAAAAAAACTTGGAGAAGAGTACAAGTGTTTGTGATTATTTCTGCTAAGTGACTTCCTTAATGGGAATAGCTCTGGTAAATCTTCTGCTTGTTTCCTTCTCAAAGCTTCCTCTGCACAGTATTGCTAGTTCTGTCAATATCTGAAACTTTTTACTTTTCCTGAATAAAGTTCAGGAACACCGAGGATCTTGTACGAACAAGATTCTTTGCATTGCATTGCTTCTGTCAGCATGGATATTCACTGGTTTACAGCTAGCTGCCATCAGATATTTGTGCTGCTCTCAGTTAACTCAGTTTTGGTAGTAGATATAGAATATATCAGCTCCTCCATAATTTTGGCAGAATTACACACAAAAGATTCCAAATGTGTTCTGGGCTCTTCTCTTCTGAGATCTGAGTGTAGCCTGAACTCATGCAGTGGTCTTTGTGATGATACATTTTTGTTGCTCTTCAATATGAAGAGGGGATTAGTATGCAAGTATAAGCAATAGTATCTTCAGTACCTTGTCAATGTGACTGAATAGGAGAGACTTTACTTTAGCTTAAGAAGTATTATATTGCCTGAAACTAAGGGGTTGATTTGAGGATTTTTCTTTCTTTTGGGGAATTTTTTTGAGATTTCATCTAGTGGGTGGACATGAAGGCTGACATTTTGGAAGACACAATTATAACTAAAGCTTCAAAAATCAGAAAAATGAATGTACTGCTTAAGTGGATCTGTCATTCTGACCATCTGTTTTAGTTTATCAGCTAGGAGATGCTAGGAGAGGAGAGCAGTTTTGAAACTGCTGTCTCTGCCTTATTTGATGGTTGTGATATGGTTTGTGAAGACAGAGCTGTGACCACAATTCATTCCTTAGTCTGAAGTAGGCTTTCTGGTTTGTACATACACTTTGATTCAAAGGTCTGAAGTTGCAGAATGACGTGGCCTGAAACATCTTTGCACAGGTCTAGTTGTTAAATACTTTATATCGTATAAGAATGTATAGATACATTCTGTGTCCAAGGTCAGTGAAGAGTAAAGTGTGCTTGGGCACAATTCAGGTAGAGAATGTCATTAAATCATTCTGCATAGATTAGCCTTAAGAACTGCTCTACAATGTCTAATGGCATTTGTCAGCTCCTATGGCAGTCAGTATGTCATTGTATTAAATCTCATCAGAGTTCTACAAATGCCTTTTCTCTCCTAAGACAGCACTCCTGATCTGATAATGACCTCATTTTTTCTGTGTGTTTCCTGCTGTTGCTGATAGATTTATGATTACAGCTGTTCAAATCCTGAGTCAGAATTTTTGGACTGTAAGCTCCTCTTCTCGGAAACAAGCATATCCTTAGCCAGGAACACAGGACATAGTATGCCTTCAATAAAATTTAATTGAACCTACTGTTCTTTGGTTTTAATAAATCTATTACATTTAAAGATTCTGTTAGAAAATGGAAATCATTCTGTCAGTTCTTTAACTGAAGCCATTTGTTCTTTTTATGTTACCTAAGATATCCATAGTTCCCTCATCTGTGACAGACAGAAATGGCTCATTTCTAGGTGAACAGACCAAGCTAGGTGTTCCCACAGAACGTGGGGTTTTGAGAGGGGAGGGGGCATAGGCAAGGGGAAGGGGGACACAACACAACAGATTTGGGCTACTTGTTAGTCTAAAGCAGAATGATCTATTGCATTTGCACTGCATTACAAAGTTGATGAAATGCATCAGAAACAAGAATGAATTCTAAAATTCTAAAGCTTCTTTAACTTTGTGCTAAGAAAGAAATGCAAGTGAAAGGAAGGAAAGAAATACAGGCAAAAGTGATAGGGGAGCAAAAGCAGACTCCATGCAGAAAGGGTAGCACTGAAGAAGTGTGTTATTTTGTGTTGTAAACTGGTAGTGTGGCTGTATTTTGCCTCTTAGGTCAGCTAGTACAGTGATACAAATTGAATTGTGCTGATTTATACCAACTTAGAAAGATTTTCATACCATTCAGTATGTTAGTCTGTTATGCTTGACTGCATTGTAGAATTTAAATAAGGAACTGTTGTGGCTGTAGCTGATGCAAAGCAGTTCTCTGCAGCTCATAGCCTGACTAGATCCTTTCAGGTTGGGGGGGGCTTTTTTTTTAAGGGAATGTTATTTATAACTCAATGTCTTTTTCATTATTAAGTTAAGGTTTTATGTCAAATACACTGAACTAAAATGGCTTCCCCCCACCCCCTTCAGATGCTCAAAGACCAATACCTTGGCTACAGGAAAACCTTTCTGGGAGATGCCATGGATGTGTTTGAGGCAAGACGAACAGAAGCTAAGAAGTGGCAGAGCGCGCCACGTGTTACCACTGGACCAACCCCTTTCAGCAACATACCAAATGCAGCAGCCGTTGCGATGGCTGCAACACTTACTCAGCAGCAACAGCCTGCTACAGGTCTGAGTGCATTCAAGTTATAGATTATTAGTGTTACGACAATAGTAAACTTGTGTAAAATTTTCTATGAGTCTTCCTTTGTGTTAGACTAAAAATCTAAACGTTGTGATGAGCAAAGTTACTGATACATAGCCAATAGAAAAATGCAGGGTAGACTTAGCAATAATTATACAACAGATACTTAATCTTGTGAATTTACTTGTATTAGTGATGTTTACTGTATTGTTCTAATTTACCCCTTGGAATGTGAGTCTTCACTCTTAAGTAACATCTCTGAATACACAGAGTATAGCCTCTTTCCAGAATTGTACGGTTATAGTAAATTATTTCAAATCGGTGAGGAGAGAATATCTAAATGCATATTACCTTTTTCTTATGTAAAATTAATAATGCATTTTTATATGGCACTTTGGAACTGTAAAATGAAAAATGCTGTAGAACAGGAAGGATAGTGGAGCAAACATGTAGAATAGGAAGGCGGGTGCCTGGCTTTCTATTTTATAGCAAACTCCTTTGTCAGGGTGAGGCTGGAGCAGTTTTTGCTTGCCATTCTGCTGTTGTGAATAAATATTAGAGAAAGTGGAGTGGATCAGTGGTTCTGTGTGTGCATGTGTGTAAGAGAAGACCAAAACAGTAAATGCATGACCCACTGTTAATGAAGAATGGATACGTATGGCAAAGGAAATAACTTAAGGCACCGTAGTTGACATTGTTATACTAACCAACACTTCTCAGAGGGGGATTCCTGAATGTAGACAATTGAATTAATATTTAATCATTTAACAGAAATAAGATAAATTCCATGTAATTTTACTTGAACATGGATATGTGTCTATGTCAGCAAATTATGAAAAGCATGGGTAACTTCATTCTACCATTTATTTTCTAAAAAGTTATTGTAAGTGTACTTAAAAATATATTAGCACCTTTTCCTTCTCTTATCTTACAACAGCAGTCATATATTGAGAGTGGTTTTAATGAGACCTATGCAGCAACCACCCTAAGTTTGACAAATTATTAGACTGTGCTTGCCTTCTCCATAAAAGGAAAATACAATGTGCTTCCAGCCCTAGCTCTTATAAACAGCAAGGAGATGGGTTTAGAAGACAAATGTGCTGAAATATTTTGAACACAACAAAAAATGAAGTCTTTATGAAATATTTCTCTGCTATATTTCCATCATAGACTACAGTCTTCCTGTTGCTGCTATGTTAATCCATGGAAATTTTGTTGAAGTGACATCTGCAAGAGTCTGGGTTTAAACAGAAAACATGAGATAATGTAATGTCACGCTTCGGGGTTTTTGATACAGGTAGAAGTGTGGCTTGTGCAGCCTAATGTTGCCAAAGTAGTTCCCTCTCCCTTCATCTTTTTCCTTGTCTCATGTTTTTTTTAAAAATACTCTCCACGGTCATTACAGGATTAGTTGTGTATGACAGTCATATACTTGGGATGTCACATTTAAAGTTACACTTGCATTGTCATGAATTGGGGTGAGGGATTTTAACTTCCTAATCCAGATTCAAGAGAACTGGTAATAACTTTGGTAAATTGATGCCACTTATGGCATGACTTCATGAATATTCTCTTAGGAGTAGGAGTGAAGAGAGGGGGGGGGAAAAATAAAGCAGAATTGACCTGTACCAACACACCCAAGGTAAGGTGACTTTATACCTTTAGGTATTTTGTAACATTTTGTAGTGAGAGGAGCAACTGGGAGTGTGTGTAGGTTGGTTTTGGGTGGGTTTTTTTTTGGTTGGTTGTTTTGGCGTATTTCAAAAGCCAAAGATTTGCCAACTACAAGAGTGATGCAGGTAGAACAAAGCCATTAAGTTATGTCAAACATGCCAACAAAAGTAGACAACAACTTGTTTACTACTTATTAAGTTGGAATACTGTTACCCTCCATGCAACTCACTTGAGGACCTGGAGAAATAGAGGTAGATTGGTGTTTTGAGTGGCATTTCAAGAGTACTTAAAACTCTTAGAAAATAGGGTTAGATGGAACTTGAAGTCATCTTTTCTGTTCCTCTAGCTCAAAAGCAGGATTAGTCAGCCCTGAACTATTTCAGAGATATCTTAAAGTCTTAAAAGCTTGCTAGAAAGGAAAATTTCACAGCTTTCCTAAGTTACTGATTTCAGTGCTTGACTTTTTCCCAACAACTTACTTGAAACTTCCTAGCTTCACATCAAGGCTGCCACTTTTTGTCTTACTCTTAGTCGAAAAGGAGAAGAATCTATTTTTTCGGCTTTGCAGGAATCTTTAAATATTTAAAGACTGCCTCCTCTTCATGTCCTTTTCCTTGTTTGAGTTTTCAGATGGCCACTTGCTGCAGTAAAACTGCAAATGTTTGCATGTTTTAACTTTGTATTGTGTTATTATGAATTTGATAAACTATCTGCTAGAAGTTAGTCACATGTATTTTTTTGAAAGATCTAGATCCTAAAGAGTGGGATAGATGGGGAATGGTAGAAGGTTATGAGAGAAAAGACTATGAAATGAGGTGTATGTAAAGGGGGGGGGGGAGAGGGAGTGTCTGTGTAATACCTGACCTGCTGTTGCTGTTCTTGAAGATAAGAATAAAACAAGAAAATTAATCTGGGCTTTATAGTTTTTGACTAAAATCCAATATACGGTACTCTAGTATTGAGGGATCAGGATGGTTAGTCTCTTTTTTAAAAATATTTTATGTTTACATGGTTAAGTCTATTTTATAAGGTTAATTAAGAGTTGGTTACTGTTCTTTCTCTGAAAAAGATAAATAATTTATTTTATTTGTGTTCAGAAGTCAAAAGTTTTAGTAGCTACATCTAGGCTGTGGGATCAGGGAATGTTTCCTCAGTTCCTGGGTGTTGATATGCACCCTATTGTTGATATTTATTTTATCTCTGTATGCCAAGACATGTCTGGCTTCTACTGAAATAAATAAAGCCAGTGGATCCCGGCCATATGGAAGAAAGGGAGCAAAGATGCGCTCCACTGGTGTCCTAGGATGGATTATTATCCATTAGGATGATAGGACACCAGGACTGGCGTGCACACTGAAGCACAATTATTGTGCAGTTTTTTGAAGCTAGAGTTATTAAAATTATGCTTAAGTCTTGTCTGCACACAACCTTTCTCCCTAGTTTGGCACCTTTGCTCTGAGCACAGCTTTATTGGTAGCAGTGAGCCTGGTCATGCTTTTGTGCAGTAGCAGCTAGAGTTTCAACCACTGCCTCGCCTGCACCTTCCCTGAGCCATCTTGAACAGCATGGAAGTTAAAATGATGGTGACTAGTCTACCTATTATTATTGATGGGACTAAAGTAAAAGACTTACTTTTACTTTTACTAAAGTAAAAGCTCTAGTGAACTAAGAGCTGTAAATGCATAAGGCTGAAACAGATGTTTTTCTGGTAAGACTAAGTTGTCTTAAAGAAATGCTTTTCTGTGGGCTCACCTTTCCTCCTCTAAAAATAAAGTACCCCCCCAACAACTTAGTTACTCTCTCCTTAACTGGTGAAGTGCAGAGTTAGTCAAAGCATTATCAATCTATTAGCACACTTTGTTATGTTTTGACTTGACTCAGTATGAGTTTGAAGTGCTGATGGGAAAGGATACTGAAATCTTTATAGCACTTAAAATTTTTATTGTGTCATTTGATATTAACCTTGGTTAAAATTAGTCAGTGTATTACTTTGTCGGAATCGGATCTAAGTTGTGACACTAAATTTGTTCACTGTTAGGACCAGCTGTGATTTAAAAAATTGCAGAATGTCACTTTAGGAAATCTGGCTGACCTGACTGGACTCTCTGTAGTGGGTCCTATTCATAAAACTGAAATGCTCTACAGGGCAACTACATCAAGTTTTAAAAATTTAAAATACTTGTTATAAAGAATTTGACTTATATGTATAATAGCCAGAAGTGCCAATTTTTTGCTATTACTTTTGGCATTGAAGAATCTTTATTACTAGGTTTTTGCTATTAAAGATTATGTTTACTTACAAGAACTACAAGCAGTGATGATGCCTTCAGAACATTATGGTACAAAATCAACAAATATCATACACTCTTGCTCAATGAAAAGTTTGTTAACCTAAGGCATAAGATCCTGTTTTATATAATCTGAGGTGTTTTAGAATAATGTTTTTTACTGGCTCTAAAAAGCGTGTTGTGTTTGGTAAAAAGCTTGACCTGGAGGACTGTAGTGTTTTGTTTTAACGTCTTCCGCTAACAGTGCCTCCTACTGACATAGAAACCTGTGCACTTGAGAGAGAAGGAACTGGATATGTGTTTTTGGGTGGTTCTTCTATTTTATTAGATGACTAACTGAATTGTGTAGGGTTTTTTGTTTCTTTTTATTGATAACAATTTTCTTCTTTTTTTTTAAAGAGCTGCTAGGTAGATGTATCAGTATTTAAACTGGATGTAAACAAGTTTAGTTTGAGATTTATGTGAAAATTTGTAATTACAACATCTGACACACTTTTTTTTTCAGTTGAAAAAATAGCTTGAGTTTCCCAATTATTCCCTGCTAAGCACAGACTAAAAGCTAAGAACTTAAGTTGCCCTTAAAATTTAGTTTAACACTACTTGGAGTATACAGATGTCATTCAGCTTGGATCACACAAGAATTTTGTGCTCCTAGCAGAAAATGTTACTTTTCAATATACGGTGCCTTTCACTTGATTCAAAATGATTTTCCATTTAAATCTTCAAATACTGAAATGATTTTAAAAGCTTGATATATATACATTTTAAAACTCTAGGTAAATATTAGTGACAGGAAACTTTGTAGTACAGAGGAAGAAATTTTGAATGAAAATAAGCCCAAATGTGGTAATGATTTAGGAAAAAGACTGAAATGATCTGAGCTTTATAGTAATATTTGAATAAATCACCACTTTCACAGATGCAGTACATGAAGTATGTTCAAAGATAGAGAAGGCTATCTTGATGAAAGGTCTGAATGTGGATTAAGAGTTTGGCACTGTATTTTATCTTCAATGGTTGAACTTTTTAACTAGTGCACTGAAAACTGTTTGAGAAAGACAGGAATATAAGATTGTACTGTGAAAACTGTCAAAATATATTAATTATTTATCAGAATTAATTATTTTAAAATGTGTTAGTAATGGGCTAGCAAGTTGATTCTTTATTCCCCAAGGCTAAGGAAAAAAAGAAAAAAGGAACTGAGGCTGTGAATTTCATCTTGGCAGACTGAAAATGTTTTTTTGACAGTCCTGCATCTTAGTGTGAATATGCAGGGAAAGTACTGTCAACTTTTTTTAATTATGGGACAAACTCTGACTCTGAAATTTTGAATGTATCTAATTCATTAAGGTACACAGAACTGTGCCTTTTGTAAATGTTTATTTAAACAGGTGGTTTGACTAGTTTACCTTATTGAATGGTGTTATGTAGCAGAGCTTAACAGAACTCAGTTATCACTTGTGTGGAAAAGATATGAATTGTCATGTTACTGTGTAATTGACTTGCTTAAAAATGAACAATAAATTTAATAAAATAAAGTCATTGTCTTGTTTTTTATCTTAGTGTTCTGTTTAAATTTGGATGGAATACTTTAGTAGTTTTGAAGATTCCTATTTATTAAATAAATTAACTTTTGGTAATATAGTTTTAGTTACATTAGTGTTAGTTCTTCTGTTTTTAATTCGAAGGTTTTCCCTTATTCTGATTCCATTAATAGAGCTGGCAAAATGTTGTTACCTGTGAGTTCTCTCAAGGTTTTGATTAATGTTTTAAAGTTTAAGGTGAGACTGGTTAACTTTTAAAAATACTAAATGATGTTATTATCATGTTATTAGTATTGATTAGTTTCACCTTATTACAATCAGTGTTTTCTTAGATTTTTTTATTAGGTGGACATAGAGGCAGACAGTTAGGTGAGGAATTTTGATGAGGTAAAGTTTGGGATCTTAATGGGATTTGTTGAAAGCAATGATGTTCACATTATCAAATACTTGAATAAATAAATAAAGGACCTCTTTACTATGAAAGAGTAAGGCAAGTTTGTTCTCATTTTTTTTATACCAGGGCCACAGCCATCTCTGGGAGTTAGTTTTGGAACGCCATTCGGCTCAGGTATTGGCACTGGCTTGCAATCAAGTGGCTTAGGTTCTTCAAGCCTTGGAGGTACACTTTAACTTTTCTAATCTTTCATTTAATTATTATACCGCACATCTGAATCTCTTGCAAACCTTTAACTCCACGAAGAGGATGATCTGTTTCAGGGAAAGACCTTACAATTTGGCAGTCTGCGCTTTCCAAACTTCTTCATGCCTTGCAGAAGGAGTTGCTAAGACTAATAAGCCTTTGTAGTGAAAACCCAAGATGAACAGGATGAAGTAATCGCATAGAAGTTCTGTTCTTAAAGCTAGGGAAGTACATAAAGTACATCCTTTTGTAACTACAGCTTGACTTAATTTTACATATATGAAAGTTAGGCACCTGAGACATTGGATCATGCTGTAGCTAATTCATAGAAGTTTTTCACCTGTATGTACAACTGTTAACTATAGGGACCCATTTCTGCTTGGATTAAGATAAGAATAAATGTTAAAAAATTACTACAGTTCTGGGATCCTGCTTGTTGAAACATATTTGCTTTAGCTGTCACTCTGTCCCTCAGTGCTGAGGTGGAAAAAAAAATATCCCTCCTCAAGCTTGAAAAAGCAACATTTGAAAGTGAGGGGAAAAATACTTATCAAAATGTTAATAGTGCTGGTGGGGAATATATTCCAAGAAGATGCATGACTGTGAAAGAGTACATGGTAATAAGAAAAAATATAAAATTAATGTGGACCTGTTCATTTAAATGTAGTGAATTCTCAGTAGTAGAACTACAAGTAGAATCTAACTGATTAGTAGACTCTAATCTGCATGTAAATTTCCTATCTATATAGGTCAGGGGTTTCTACAGTGCAAGTCAAAAGACACTAGTGTCCTCTGAAGCTTTTTATGAAATCTGCAAAGAAAATTGTTACATCTGCTCAGCACAAACATAATGTGTTGTGGTTTTTCTTGTTACATCCTCTCCTCTCTGCAGCCTCAGTCCACATCCCTACATTTTGCCTCTTTATGAGCCAAACGTGAATCAGTGTTATAATGTATTTAAAGTAATTAAACATCACTTGCTATTGGGAAGATGATGTAACTTGAATGTTACATCAGTTTTTACCTTAATCATCTTGAAACTATCTTTAAATCTACCAATGTCCTTTCTCATCAGATTTTAAGCTTTTTCAGATAAAAGAAAGTCCATACACCTAAACAGTAAAAATAACCGAGAATAGTGGGCTAAAAGGAAAGTACTTCTGAATTACCAGGTCATTCCCACAATGTTTTAAATGCCTTAAAAAAACCTATAAAATTCTTCCTTTTCAACCAAAGAGGTTGTAGACTAAAGATTGTTTATGTACATTCACCAATCTTGCCAATGTAAATTAAAGAACATTTCCTTTTAAATTGACGGACAACTGCTTCTAGTTTTGTCTTACAGGCCTAACTTGTATTCTTTTTTTGCTAGTTCTCTGCTTAGGAAGGCATTTGCTTGCATTTCATCTATTCTGTATTAATTTGCAAAATTTTCGTCTTCTGACAAATCAAGAAGACTATCTGATAGAAGCAAGTGTAGAAGAATAAAGGAATACATGCAAAATATCCTGCAGGTGTACTCTTGGAAACAACTTAGCAGAATGAATACTTGAGATTTTTTTTTAGGGTTTTTTTGAACAGGACAATTTTTAATGTATACTCCTGAAACATCATTTTAATTGAGGAAATTTGCTTTCCATGATAAATATTCTATGAATTTTGTCAGTGATAAACGTAGAGGCTTTTGCATTTAAGTATATAAGATATGTAGCATATAGATCCTATACTTCATTAAATATTTGCAGACATTTTGCCTCACCATTGGTAATTCATTTCAAACTAGATAGGACAAAAGAGTGTATCATTTAAATAAACTATCTTACATTCAAATAATACTTGCCATTATATACCCTTAAAAGTTATTTGATTTAAAAATTGCAGAAGACTGGAGAACACTGCTTCAGATGGTGTGTTCAATCCTTACTAGTTGTAAAATCTAAAAATTATTTCTGTAAAGGAATGATAAAGGCTCAATTTGCAGTAAAATACAAATATTTTCCCTGACACTTGAAACTTAAGATTGGAGCATAATTTCCTCAAATACAAATACTGTTCTCCTCTTCAAAACCTTTTGAAACAGCCAAAACGGGAGAATATATTTCTCTTACTGTTCCTTTTGTCTGGATCTCAAACTGCAAATATCAACTTAATCTTCCTTTGAAGTGATCTCATATTAATAACACAAGTTGAAATCTTTAAATATTTATATTATGAAGTTATAAATGTCAATTGCAAAATTAACAGAATGAGTTTTATTACAGCTATATGTTTATGGCTGCCCTTTATATGATTGTTTTTCCCATTAAATGTTGTGAAATTCTGTTTCTATTCTGTATTTAACCTATTTTGTGGTTTCCTAGATAAAGCTGATCCTCAATAACCTTGTAAGGGGGGAAGGGGGAACGACTCTAAAACAAGCCAAATGTAAACTCAAGAAAATGTTTACTCTGTTTCAAGTGTAGAGAATTTTTCTTTCAGAGTTGTGGATGAAGATTGTAGTTTTCTGTAATAGAAGTCATAACTTGTTTCTGAATGTTCTTAGTTTTGGCCCATTTGGTTACCATTTTCTTGCTAATTTAACAGCAATTCAATAGCAATTTCATAAACTCTCATGGTTTACTTCACCTGTAGCTTTTCCTTTACTCAGTTTTGTATTTTGAAGGAAGTATTTTTCTCCAATGCTTTCCTTCTGCACTGTTTTCTTAATGCAATGCTGTGTTGAGAATAAAATACTCTTGAGGCAATAATCTTTAGGAATATTTGTTTACCAAATAATGCTTAGAATTATATCTGTTTGGCTTTAGAATACTCACCCAAAACCTATGTGTCTTTAATTACTGTGTCTGTAATTTTTTTGTTGTATGTCTTTACTATTATTCTACTAGGATTTGGAAGTAGCTCTGCCTTTGGAAGTAGTGCCACAGGAGCATCATCATTTGGGTTTGGAACTACAAGTAAACCATCAGGAAGTCTAAGTGCAGGTTGGTTTGTTTCTCTTGAATTCAAGTTTATCTTAAAGCAACAGTGTTATAATCAAACTGCTGCACTCAGTCTAAGAAAGCTACTGAAACAAATGTGCTTGAAGTTGCATGTGTATATAATCATTAAAGTAACTATTTACTTGCTAAATACACATTTCCAGAGTTTTTACATTCTGTTAAAGGTCTGCTAGGTAGACTGTATTAAGTGGGCATTAATGTTTTCTGTTTCATGGTGTCTATCTAATTAGGAGTGGAAGCAGGAGATCAGATGCATCAGATTGGATCAGATGCAGCCTGAGGCACAGAAATGCAGTTACTACTTGAATGCATAGGCTACACAGTTACTTAACTATTGAAATTAGTGTAGAAATTTGTGACAAATATACCAGTAATTTGACTTCCTGTATTTACAAGTAAAGTTACAATTATCTTTCAGAAGCCCAGAAGGTTTTCTTAAAACTATTTATCTGCTTATCCTTTCTATTTCAATAGTAAGCTATAGGTATTATATCTCTGCATATATCCATAATTCGTTGTGTAACTACTTGGAAGACATTTCTGTGGCAATTAAACTATTCAGTACTCATTTCACTTTTTTGGTTTAATTCTGTTGGTGAGAAAATGAAAATATGAATGCAATTGCTCCTTAACTCAGACGTCTGAAATCTTAGTCACTTCTATAGCTTCCATCTCTATTTACTTTTTAAATAGGAGTTTGTTTTTGAGGCAAATAGCTTACTATAGTCTGTCTTATAGTCTTTCTTTGATGACAGATTGAAGAACTATCATGTCTCCTGGGATTGGCTTTGGGTAGCATGTCTCTTTTTTAAAAGAAAAATGTTTAACTGCTGTTAATACAAACATAGCAAGTACCTGGTATTTATTAGTAAGTGCTCAGTACACTAGCTTGGACCAGTGTTGTGTTAGTTCCCATGCTTTTAATTTTGTTTTGTTTTTTCCTTGGTTAGTGATGGCTTATGCTGTCAAATTAAGCCTGTGAAGTACCTTAAGCTTTGTATTAAAAGGTGGAAATAGCTCACTAAGCTGGCTGTGTAACATTCATGAATGTGTTACACCCTAGTAAATTCTTGATAGAATATCTCTGTTTTTGCAATATGCAGTGTCAAAGCATCAACCTTCTTTTGCTTTGTTAGTTTTTAATATCAGAAACAAGTGGAAAACTTACACTGCTTACGTTTTTATCTTGTAGCTTATTTTTCCTGAGCCTATATTAAATTACCTATTATTAATATTTATATAAATAGTATTGCAGCATTTCAAGCTGCTAAGTTACAAAGTACATAATTTAGTTTTTAGTATATTAAAAAATATAATTAGAAAACTAGTTGTATGGATCAGTTGTCCACCACTAATGAGGTATCAAACCAAAGTAAATAGGAAGTCTGTCCTAGCTACATTGGTAGTGTGCAGAGACAATTTAGATGTCATTTTGCTGTATTCCTCAAACCAGGCTTTATCATGGTGGCAATGCCCCCAATCTCTCTTTAGCAGTGAGGGAGTTGGACCCAATAAAATTAAGATTGTTTTCAGTTATCTCAAGAGTCTCAGCTACAGAAGGTGGTAACCAGGAATATAAAAGACTAAATGTAATTCCTGTCATTTTGTGCTTATAAAATAAAGTTGTCATGAAATCCTGAACTAGTCTTGGATTATAGAATAGAAACCTCCATAAAAATTTGGTAGCCCAGAAGCACATTAACTTTTACCTTTTATATTCAAAATCATATGCTGTATAGCTTCTGGATTGCATATGATCTTTAGTTTAATTTTATTGAGGGTGTATAAATGGGTTTGAATGATGCCTGAGGCTAGCCAGGTTACTTTTTTTTTATTTTTGTGTGTCCTGTTTCTTAGACAATATTTACAGGATCCTGAAACAATATTCTGGTTTATATTACCGTATGATAGTTGTATCTTGTTTCTGAATCTTTTTCTTTTGAAAAAGCTAGGAAAATAGAGTGAATAGGACTTTTGGGATATACTGTTGTAACTGCTTGTTTAGATGTGAGTGCTTAAGTATTTTCCCAAACTAATGTCTAATAAATGCTCCGTCATCCTGTCCTTCTGGGCTGCTTAGATAATGCCCCAAGTCTCCTCCACATGTTTTCCATCAGTTTAATTTTCATTCTAAAATAAGAACATAGATCCCCAAATTGCTTCTGTCAAGTGTTTATAAGTTATGAGTTAGATTTGCTTTAAAAGATTTAAAAATGTTTCTAGTAGTATTCCTGTTCTTCTCAATTTCAGTTGGTATGTTTGAAGAGAAAATTGTGAGTCCTCTGAAAGTACTTGAGCATCTTCTAATAGTAAATTGGGCTTACTCCAGGAGCAGTCGTTGTGTCCACTGTGTCAGTAGATGAAAAGCAGAGCAATTGCAGTCTTCTCTCAATTCCTTTAGTGCACACAAGTGCAAGATGGAACAAGCGTCTCAGACTTCCCTCTGAAACACACACAGACACTGTGGAAAGCTGACTCCAAATCAAATCCCAATTAATTCCTACTCTTATTCATTTGATGGCAACTGAAAAGGCTGATGTGAGCGGGATGTTGTAAAGAGCATTAACGTTCCCAGAGTGATGGGAAAAGGAAAAAAACTCAGCATTGAATTTATAGATTCAATGTTAAGGGGACAGGGGCATGTACACACACACGTTATTGTTGTGAAAACTGAGATGCTAAATATGCTCTGAAGAGCTGAGTTGAGAATTTGTGTTGGAGACATTTTTATTGAAGAATAGCAGCCTCAGTAGACAGGATAAGAGATAATCAAGTGGGATCATGGCTGGACGTACTCATACTGCTGAAAAATGGACCTGAATATAATCCATGTGTAACTATGAGCAGCTTTTAGATACAAAGGCTACAGTAAATCAGTCAAAGCTGTGCTGGAAATCCTTTTTGATCTAGAGCACCTATTGTGGCATGGGGGGTGAGGGCAGGAATAGATTGCCTTTGAGATCTGTTGAACCGATATTTATCTCTGTAGTGTTAAAATTAAAAACAAACTGTTACGGGGAGGTATGTATCTCATGTTTGGTTTACCTATCTAAAGGGCTGACTGAAGCAGAGATGCAAAAGCCCAAGGAATAAAGTGTACTCTAAGGTCCTTCGGGGAGATGCTAGGTCTATGCCCTCAAAGGGCAGGTTGTCATTTACTTTCTGAAAATAATTGTTTAC
Source organism: Pelecanoides urinatrix (assembly GCA_013400755.1). NCBI lineage: Eukaryota > Metazoa > Chordata > Aves > Procellariiformes > Procellariidae > Pelecanoides > Pelecanoides urinatrix. The sequence continues at coordinate 15,859 of VZTQ01001011.1, forward strand.
ACATAAGTAATACTAATTTCAACAAAGAAATCATTCATCACATTGTAGCTATGGTTCAAGACTTTGTGACTCTTCCCTCTAGAACTGAGCTGTTCCGTGACCGATTCTCTTTCCTTGCAACAGGAATAAGACTGAATATATATCTTGTTCAAGGTTTTTTCTTGAAGACTTTTCATTTGAGTATTCTGCTTTAGGGTTTGGTTTATTTTTAAGAAAAGAACTTCATACCACGGCCTTGTTATGCTGCCATGATGGGACAAAGCTGATTAATTTCCCTTCTGCCTTTCTACACGTCTGTGGCTGCCCTAAATGGTACTTCTAATGTAACAGCTGTTACTTTCCAAGTTATATCTACATTAACAAGCATGTTCTCAGTCTTCTATCACAGTTTATGCATCTCTTTCCTATTATAACTTTACTCAAATATAGCTCAGGCTGCCTTCCCTACATGCTTCAAAATAATCCCTGCATCTAGAAGCAGCTAGGTGGAGGTAATTCATGAACACTTTACCCTTGCCAAGTGACTCCTGACACTATAGATCACATACAGCTTTATTATGAATGGCATTCATGATGTTTTCTATAGGAGGCAATGCTCACCTGTTATGTCAGATACATACTTGAAGTAAAAAGGTAACTTACCAAGAACAGTTTTGGTTATTAAAGATTTTTTTCATTCATGAGACTCCCTGATGAAGAACAAGTTTATTCTTCTAAAAATCTTATTTGGGATTCAGAGTTAGCAGGGAAATGGGGGTATAGTTGCTTTTGCTTCACCTCTTACATCCTAGGATGAGAGACTAATTAGTCCACAAAATTTAGACAAGACCCAAATGAACAATATCATTACTCACACTCTAGATCTACACACTCATGACATTGACAATGAGTTCTGCACAGGCAACTGCATGTTGAAGGACTGTGATTACTGGAATGTAGATAGTGGGGGATTTTCTTGACAAGATTATGCGGTGTGTAACCCAGGTCCAGACATTGCAGGAGGAAGAGTTTCACGTTATGTTTTGAAGTAATTGATACAATTCTTGATACTGATGTCAGTAACAAGGGAGAGAGCAGAAAATATGAGGCTTGTGAGAGCCTCTTTGGGATTCTGATGAGTCAACCAGTTGGGTTTTTATTTCTGTACTCTAAAAATATTTAGGTATTGAGTTGAAGGTAGTGATGTGACCAAAGGATTGCTTTAACTGTCTACTAGAGAACTAACAAAACTATGTTAAGTAATGGGTATTGAGAATAAACCCTTTTTTGCTTGTGAACAAGTCCCATTTTTTCTTAATATTCTAATTGTTTGCACATTTCCATGTGCAATTGTATGAAACTATTTGTTAAAATCTTAACTTGCTCACGTCATACCTTGTTATTTTGTATGATTGGTTACCTTACTCAGTTTCTTGAGAGAGCGAAAAGCAGAGTTATGAAGTTCTGCTTGTTATTAACTAATATTTGAGAAATTTTTAGCATTCTCTAATAGTTTCAATTATTATCCAAGTTCTTTGTGCATAACTGATATAAATTCACAAAAGAAAGTAAAATGAGTTGGTGTTACCATTGCTGAAAAAAAAGCAGATTTTCTTCAACTGATCTTGTTTTATAGCTGAACCAAATGTTCAATTTGTTTACCTTGATAGAAGAGGGTGGAGGAGTTAAAATAGCACAATTTGCTTACGTAGTCATTTAGTTTTTCCAAAGTTTTGTTTTCAGTGCTGCATTTTGGTTTAAGTCAAAAAGGGTGTTTTTAAATACCAAGAATTTGGCAAGGATTTTGAGCCTTTTCTGCCTCTCATTTAAGGTGTGGTCTGTGCCATGTACATTATAAAGACAGGCAAAGGTAGGGCACAGGCTGCGAGCTCCGACTCCAGCTTTATTGTTTGCCTGCTGTGAGTGAAGCAAGTGGGCCATCGTCCACTTCTACTTCTGCCTTCTTCCCACCCTACGTATGCATTATGTATTTAGACTGAAAACTTGAGGAGTTATGGTTCTTCTATTGTACAATTTCAGTGGGACTTTTGGGTGCTACTGTTCTACGGATAATGGTATAATAGACTTGTGACTTAGGGCATAATTGTTTACAATCACTAAGGTAGAGTGTGTTAGTGCTGTAATATCCAAGTTGTCGTAGCAAGTCCAAGTGTCTTAGCAATGTGACATACTGTTGTAGATCCATGTTAGTATGAAGTATTACAAATAATGGTAATAAAGTGGCTGCTGTTCGTAACTCCAAGGAGAACAAACTTGCAATCCTGATATAACTTATGTTTTAAAATATTTTTCCCTCCCTCATAAGGCTTTGGCAGCTCGACTACATCTGGGTTTAACTTCAGCAATCCTGGCATCACAGCATCAGCTGGCCTGACGTTCGGGGTGTCTAATCCTGCATCTGCAGGCTTTGGGACAGGAGGGCAACTTCTTCAGCTGAAGAAACCTCCAGCTGGAAACAAGCGAGGGAAAAGATAGATACCCCTTTTAGGGAAGGGGAAGTGAATCAACTTTGTTCATCTGAAAAGTCTATTTTTCTAGATTGATGCATTAATTAAATTGCATCCCAGGAGATTTATAAAAATTTTGCTACTTTTCCCTAGTCTGAAATACAAAATGAAATCATATTGAACAGCTATTTTCTTGTGAATAGAAACCTGTTTATGTATTTTTATTTTTGGCCCTAGTTTTAGAAATGTTCTATACTACATTATTATTAAAGAATCTTGTAAAACCATCTATTTAACCTAATGTTAGTAGCAGAATATTTTTTGTTAATAAGCTTTATACCATATGAATATATGCATATTTGTTTTTTGTACAGATAAAATATATTCTAGTACAAATACTAGAGTTCATATCTTCTGTTCCTGGATATGGCCTTTAAATCTACTTCAGGGTGTTTTTTGTGTATATGGATGTAAATATATACAGTACAGTGCACACATCTGTGTGTATGTATGTGTATATATATATATGTATAAAATACAGATGTGCAAACCTTGCCCCATAGACAGGTCTCCTTTTCTTTGTGTGCGCTGTTTCTCCGTGTTGCCCTGTGGTCCCATATCTTGATGTTTCTAGGAGTTTCAAATAGTGGGTCCCGGGCTATGTCATCATTGCTTCTTGTGTTTTGTTGTGTAAGACCAGCTGAAATACAATGTTTACTATTTCATAAAATTTGGTAAATAGTGGTTAGTAGCTGGATTTTTTTAAAACCTTTTTCTTGACCCATTTAGCAGCCAATTCTAAATTAGTCTGAGATTTTGACACGGATGCTTTATAGGCAATGTTCCCAAACTGCTTGGTTTTGTTTTTTCTCCTGAGTTGAACAGTAGGGCGTTGCAGGATTTCAGCTGAAAGCTCAGGATGCCACAAGGTCTGTGTGGAAGCAGAGAGTTGTTGGGCTGGATGAGCTTTTTTTTCCCTGCAATTGGGGGACCAAGTTATGCTATTCTAATGAAAACGCAACTTAGTTGTTACAAAACAGGAGTTGATTCACTAGCTGCTTGTTGGAGCTACTAGCATTGACGTAAAAGCAGTTGCGTATCTGCTTTCAATACGAGGTATAGTACAATAAGTTGCTGCTAAGGAATGGAGGAGGAAAATGATGTAATTTGAAGGTTAAAGCTTATTGCAACAGTAGTTTATGAATCTTGCATATTACAACATCATAGCTTGTTGTGCTGCATCTCCAATTCGGTGTGCGCTAGAAATAGCTGGGAAAACATCTTAAGGAGGTACTGCCTTATGTGAGATAAATAATAGATCAATCTTTGCAAATAAAGATACAGGTTGAAGTGTGAACATGGAACTTTGGAGCCAAGTTGCTTTTTATGTAGAAGATGTTTTGTATATAACATGCATCAAAGGAATATTCACAATCATTTTCGCAAAAGCACCTTTTTTTCTAGTACCAGGTAATTTGCTTTCTATTGTTAAAGTGTTATTACCATTTTGTATGTTTTGGAAATGATGTCTGCATTCAGCAATGATTTGCTTCTTGACAAATGTTCAGTTTGTCACTTGATTGGATAAAATTAAGGGAAACTGAGCACAGAATTCTTCACTTTTGTACTTGTATGTTATTGCATCTTTGTGAGCAGTCTCTTAGGAAGGGATATAATGTGGGTTTTTTTATGTCTAGGAAAAATAAAGCTTACAATTTATTTTGATTTCAACCTTTTTTAAACTTTTATTGGGCTGCAGTCAAAACTGTAATGTTTGTATTCCTTTATTATTGCTTTTTTTAATAGTTAATATGTTAAACCACTGGACTCTCTTGTAATGTATTAATTTGTGAAACTAATTCTAAGTGTGTACTGTTTGTCCATATGTGCAACTTACCATTGTGCAAACAATAAAACAATAATGCTGTGATCCTTGTAATACATATTTGCCTATTTGAAAGATCATTTCTTCTTGTTCTCCTATGTTATAGGAGAAACAAACATCATTGGCTAATACGTAGAAATGTTCTTCCTCAAATTTATATAGTGCAAAATTGTTCTTGCTGAAGTTAGGGCCTTGATCTCTGGATTGAAAGTGGGGGGGTGAAGGGAGGTATTGTATTATGGATTTGTCTAGAATCTCTTCACAGTGCATTATAGAAACCTGGATCGTGCTGTAATGTAACACAGCACTAGGTATGGCTTTGTAAATTCAAAAGCAATCTGAGCCTCCTGGGTACCTGTGTTCTGTTTCTTTTCACATTAAGGCAAGGGTTATGTCCTTAATTTAGCTTAAGTGAAAAAGTGATTATGTAATAGAATAATCACATGCTGGAGTACAAACTAAAGTCAAAATGGGATTTGAAATAATTATATTTGCAGAATATTACTTGGGTGGTTGAATTTAGCCATGATTTTCAGGGATCAGCTTTGTATACACAGTTTCAAATTTTTTTTTTTCCAATTTAAAGACATGTAATATAATTAAAGTGCAAAATACAAATACATTCAGGGTTTGGCTTGGTTTTCTACAAGGCAGGTTAAGAAGCTGACCTGTACTTTAACACCATGAAATGAAATCAAGTCTGGCTAGCTGGATACTACCACACTTACTGCTTTCTTGCAGACTGGGAGAGAGGAGGTTGAAATGAGGTGGAGCTGGCTAGAGTTTATGCATCTTCGTCACCACAGGAAATCCAAATCCAGCTATACCCTCTCCATCTATGTATTCATAACAACTGCGTTTTGAACCTCGATTGCTTTTATAGCATCATTTTTTAAATGAAAATAAAGTTCAGGAATACAGGTTTAGTGGCCTTTTTTCACCTCTCTGGCATCAGTGGTCATTCTTTGGATTATTTCTACTATTAGCATGAGTAGCGGACTGGAAAAAAAAAAATGTCAGCTCTCACACGTTATTGGTTCTAATACCTGGAATGTCTTGGCAGAAGACATGAAAGAAGCACCTTGTAGGTTCTTAGTGAGAAATTAAGAGTAGCTGTATAGAAAAATCCATCTGTACTGTAAATGCCTTATGCTCTATAAAAGTTTGTTTCCCTAAAACTCTTATTCAAGTTTATAACAAAGAACTGGCTATGTGCAAAAATTTCCAGCAATAAATTATGCAGGTTTTGGACTAATTGCTGGGATTGTGCTGTTAGGCTGTTTCCCTCTTCCCTCTCAACGCTTTGGCTAGTTTCTCCGAACACTGATGGACGGTTAAAGCATCACAGTAGTAGATTTGTACAACTTCTCATGAAAATCAGCAGTTGGGCTTAGGGAGGGGAGTGACACCAAGTTGATGCCCGCAGCAGCTCTGGGAGGCAGCGGTTACCTGCTGTGACGGAGCCCGTGGAGCTTCAACCCAGCTATAACATGCAACCTCCGCCCAACCGGACAGGTAGGTTGCTTGAAAGGACGGCGGTGGTGATGGGGGAGAACTGTGGAGAGAGATGAGGGGATGTAGAGCACAAGGCTTCCTACTGTGAATGGGATGACTCGTTTTAATTCAGTTTGGGATCATTTCTTCCAAACTCAATGTGGAGTATTTATATGCTGGTATTTTTGTAGTCCCAAATCAACTGAGCTTGTAATATAATTTTTTGTATTAGTTGACTGTTGCATTTAGGAGGTAGAAATAGATGATCATAGCAGTTTTATTTTCTAGATCAGTGACATTTTTTTACTTGTAGGGAAAAAAAAATATAAATTAACCCCATAACCAAAGGAATTAAAAAAAAAAAAAAAATTAAGGGAGTCCTATCAGGATTCCAATAGCTCTGTTGGAGAACGCTGCTTTCATCAGGTGGCAGGAGGCTGCCAGTCACATACTGCCATTACAAAGCCCTTGCAGGCTTAGCTGTTACGCAGCTGTTGTTGTCACCTTCTGTTTCCAGGTCATTCACATTCTCTTACACTTTTTTTTTAAGGTAGTAGGATTTTGTTAAACTTCAATATTTGAACGATCCTTCTGACCCATTTGACTCCTGTTGTTATAAGGTTTATTACTTAATGCTTTTTTACTCAGCCTCCGGAATTTATAGCCTATGGCTGCAGTTGAAGTGCCACAGTGAGGAGGTGAGTAGGCTACGTGTTACTTTAACTTTGATAACTTTTCCAAAGAATGGTTTGCTTTCTGTTTTATCACCTTTTAGCAGTAAGGCAATTCTAGCTTATTATGAACAGGTTATGATTAAGTTTAGAAGATTCTACAAACTGGAAAAGCTTCTGGGTTGATCTTACTTTTGTTTGAGTATAGATCTGCCCCACCAGGATATCAGGTCAATTCTGTTGAATGCTTGTATGGAAAACTTGGAATACGTGCTCCTGTCCTAAACAGGTCAATGGCTGAACAGGTGAAAGGTATTTTACTTATTTGTTCAACTAATGTTTCACAGATTGATGGATTTTCCTCTTTCTTTTCTCTTCAATGCAGGTGTCACTGTACAGCATGTGCTTAGGCAGCAGCAGGACAGGAGCTTTCTAGAACGTTGTATAATTGCTTCCAAAATCCAGTTCTGATTAAAGGCTGGTGTATATCTCCTGGGCAAGAAATCCCTTGCTGGCTCTGTATATTTAATGTGGCACATTGTGGTAACAGGTTATGCTTCAGAGGTGACGATCCCAGTCACAAAAGCAAGATAGGATGATGAGGTTTTGATCAGACACTTTGCTGTAGTAAAAATGGAAAGAAACACAGACTTGACCCATACTCAAAATGAAGTATTCAAAATCAAACTATTTTTTATATGCAACTTGAAATTCTGAAAAATACCATGTACTCTTAATAAGAGAAGAAGGGGTAAGTTCTCACAGGGAAAAAAAATTGTGACAGGCAGCTTGAGTAGACTTTCAGTTGGGTGAAACCTTGGGGAAAAAAATACACACAGACTACGTACAGTTGGGTAGCTAAAGCTAGTCTATTAACTCCACAGTTAAGTACCTAAGAGAAGCTACTCTAAACTGAAAAAACACTGAGAACCTCTAATCCTGTTAACTGTGTTAGCATTTCTTGGCTGTTTGGACTACCTTTATTTCTTTATCAACATACACATAAAGGAATAGAACCTTTGAGCATAAACACTTTTGCTGCTGTTCTATCCAGGGATAAGGTAAGGTATATGAGATAAAGGAGTACTTACTGGAAAAAAGTCCACCTTTCAAAAAAAGGGTGAGCCCAAATGCTAAATGGATGCAAGGGCAGTGAGCAGTTAGGCGAGCACTGCCCTAGTCCTTAGTAGTGTGGGGACATCTCTCCATCTCTGCTGGAGATGGGTGGAGGAGTGATGGTGAGCATACCTGTATCTTACCAGTGTGTTGCCTTTGTTGTTTCGTGCAGCTGTGCTTGGCACAGCTCTCCAGCGTGTTGCCTCCTTTACCCTTAACAGCAATGCCAAAGGCAGCTACGGTGGTTCTGATTTAGCATCAGGTGGGACAAAGTGAACTGACAGAAGTGATAGCAAAAGGAACGTGCTAGCCTTAATGCCAAGGAAATGAGTCTTGGCAATGCACATTATACCAGTTTCAAATAGGAACGGTCTTTTTTTCTTTTACCTTTTATTTTGGCTGCTAAGGGAACTGGTGGCTGTCTGAAGGAACTCACTGCAGCTAACATCGCCGTTGCTTACCCCCATGGTAGCAGTGTAATGCTTAAGGTACAGGAATAGCTTTCAATGAGCAGGCAGGTGTTTGCATACCTCTGGCAGCCAAACCAGAAGTAGCCTTATCCCTGGGGAGGGCGAGACCTGCTGTGGCTGTTAGCTAAGCTTATGCAGTATAGACCACAAGGGCAAAGCTCCTACTTGATCCGGCAGTAGCAAAGTGAAGTTGATGCTGAGCTGTGCTCTGAGAGTAAAGAGGGAAGGCTTTTAACGGCATTTATGTTGGCTTCAGACATGGTAATGCTCTGTCAGTGCCAATAGCAACCTCCTACTTGTATCGGAGATGTGCAGAAGTGGCTGGAACCTCAGGGAGGCTGTGGCAGCTCATCCAGATTGCCCTGCGCAGGGCAAGAATCGCTGTACTGAAGATGTAGGTCTAATGCAAACACCTATTACCTTAAATTTATACTTTATTCGTAACAATATTTAGCTAGAAATGCTCTTCTGAGTAATTTGTCACTTTACACTTGAGAAGTGTCACCTTCCTCTCCCCATGCTTTATTTCTGGTGCCACAGCAGCCAGTACAGCTGCTATTTGTTGCTCTGTCGTGGGGATACTCGCAGGGTGGTGGTGATGGGGTTTGCCAGGCTTCAGAGCTGCTGAGGAGTACCGGGGCAAAAGGGATACTTGGATAAGATCGTGGGCTCCGGCAGATGGATGGTGATAGCATTCCAGCAACGACAGAAATAGTAACATTAAAAACCAGACGCCATTGCAGAGTGGTGGATGTATCAATTAAAGTTACCCCTGAGAATGGAGGGAGGGGGGTTGAAATCTAAAGCCTCATTGCTAGGTTGTATCGCCTTGAAGGTAAGTCATGTTTGATCTGTACTACTGATGTCAAGTAAAATAGCAACGATGCAAGCAGATACAGTCTTTTTTACTTCTTTTGTAAGCAGTGTAAAAAAAATGTCCTGATCTAGAAAATATTCTCATAAATATTGTTAATTCTCTGCACCAAGTTGTTGCTTCTGGTTCATCTGCACTAATAATTCCTACTGCAAATTAAGTTGTAGATTAAGTCCCGTTGAATCATACCAAGAGGAGAAGCACCTTTTCTTGTCTGAGCTGATTAATCTTACTGTACGGGCAGTGATCTGGGCTACAGCTGCATAGTGATGCTGCTTCCACTGTATTGTGCCTAAATCCTTGTCTTGCACTCTGGCATTAGGTGGTGAGCAACCGTAAAATTCTGTTTCTCTTCCTGTATTTGATAAATTTATGCTCTGTGCAGCATAAATTGGAGTGTGAATGTGGAAAATTCCTGTACTTTGGGGGTTTTCTTTTTTCAATTGAAATAACTGTATAATAATGATGCCTTGTCAAATTGGCCAGTCATACTGGGAGGGCAGGCTGTGGAAAGATGGATTTAGTCCATAATAAGTAATTCTTCTTCTCTTCTTGTCTGAGGAGGGGAAACAAAGTTAAAATTCTTTCCTTTTGCTAGTGGCTCAAGTGGTTGGTTACAGCAGAAATAATAATTCGATTAGGAATGGCACCCCTTTCAATCTGAAGATGTGCACATCAGCTTTGTGTCTTTTATACTGTAACGGCAATCAGTTGTGTCTGCAGTAAGTGGGAGCTCCAAAAGTCAATGTACTGACACTCCTGGGAGAAGAGCAGCACAGCTGTATTGATCGCAGCCAAGTAGTCGGACAATGCTAACAAACGCCCTAAAGCCCCGGTCCGACAGGGCTCAGTGTTGAAACTGGGGGATGTTTTCTGAGAAACAGCCTCCTTCTTAACTTGTTGCAACATTGCCCTCAGGAATTTGGAGGGAGATGTCCCCAAGCACTTACAGATACTGTTACCTGATCACCTGGCTCCCCTCAGCCTTGCATCCCTTAACCCTGTTATTGAGACAGCGGTGCATTTCGGAGCCAGCTGTGTGATACTGGAGGTGTCTGATCGGCTGTGATAATGTGGTGCCAGCGCTGATGTCCGCTGTCCCTGCTGCTGCGTACGCCGGCACAGCGAGCGCTGGTAGCAGAAGCCGAGCTTTGCGTATTGATGTGCTTGGTGCCAGTGCAGCCACTGCGGATTCACAGCCCAGCCCTTGAGGAGTGTGCTAACTTCGTATCATTTCAGTCAAAGTTATATTTACAGTCCTTTGACTCTTTCTGTGAGTATATTTTCTTGGGTCATCTTGTTCTAATTATTTTCCAGGAAATGAGAGCCAATAAAAGAAAGCCATTCTGTTATGAATACACGTGTATTTTAAAATGTAGGTATTAAATATGTTCCCCAAGCAGAAATAAAAAAAAGTCCGGCTTATGCAAGTAATACCACAATCAGAGTAGCAGTTTGGGCTTTTAAATATATGGATGGTATTTAAATAATACTTACCATAGGTATTGCTACGCTAGTGTAAAAGATAGCTAATAACCAGGGCAGGCAGAGAAGGAAACCCTGCTAAGTTAAGCTCATATATTCTGGTAACTATCCTCACTTTGGGAATTACAGTAGTATGACCTGTCAGCAAGGACTGCACTCTTGCTTACAACAGTTCTCTGTACAAAAACCATAGCGATGGTGTTTTAATAACGCTACCCTTCCCACTAACTTCACATGGGGGCAGCAAGGCATTGCTTTATCAGCGGGGAGATACGGTTTTACCTGAGAAGCAACTTTGCCAGGATAAATGTACAAGACGCAGGGATTTCTGACTCCAAGGTGATTTGTTTGTAAGTTCAAAAAAACACCAAACAACAAAACAGTTTTTTAAATAACTAAACCCCTACATACTCAGCTTGGCTTTCAGATGGGAATTGATTCCATTATTTTATATTACCAGGAAGAGGAATCTCTACTGATGAAGCGTTAAGCTCCAATATGTAAGTGTACAAACTGCAATAAAATCCAGCTCTTGCAGTAAGCATGGCCTGGCTTTTACAAGCCGAGGGATCTAAACAATAGTACCGTGGTGATGAATTCTGGCTTTTCTCTGGGAGAAGGTGGGAGAAGACTTCAGGTTATGAGTTTTAACTTGCAATCCTGATTTACAATGTTGTGGGCACACCTGCAGAGCCAAAGTAATTCCTGAATCCAGATTTTCAAGGTTTCTGTTGAGGTTTCAAAATTGTTTAAAAGCAATGATGTAACAGTAGATACGCTAGCTAAATATAATGAGAAAGGCACATAAATGCCTGTTCGGCATCCAGGGCTGGGCAATGAAAAGCAGGTAATCTCACTTGTACCCAAGTGGATAAAATCTATTTACTGTTGACTAGGCTACCAAGAATGAAACCGAATATCCCAAAGAGGAAGAGAAGAAAGCATCCATACACTGTCTAAAGTTTCTCCAGTGGGTCAAAAGGAAAAGGGGATAGGAGTTGCTGCCAGTTTTGTCTCTCTTACCGTCAAGGGAATGTGGCAAGTTGCAGAGCATGGGTTAGAAATATGATAGGGAAAGCAAAACATCCCTAACAGCAAGGGCCGCTTACACACCCACAGAAACTCTCAGCAGCTCGCAGAGTCGCGTCGCAGGGTTTTCCTTTTCCTAACTGTAAAAAGGTTCCAACCAAAATAGACAGAGATACAGAACAAGGTGACAGGTCTGTGTTCCTGCTTTATCTTGGAGAATTTGTAAGAGGGACACCCAAGCGGGAGGGAGAGGGACTGTTGTTTCTTACTTATTATTGTTGCAGCTTCCTCTGATTTGTCCTTTCTCTTCTTCCCTCCCTGCCCAGCGCACGCTGGCACAGCCAGCCCCGACACATGTTTGCGGTACCTCGCTGTGACCGGTTCAGCAGCCCAGACACAAGGTGGGGCGTCCTTGGTTTTCCCCCTGTTGAACTGGGAGTGGTTAAGGACAAAAGACATGCTTTTGTATTATCCCTCTTTTCATGCCTTTCCTATTTCTGATGTCTTTGTTCATTTAACATGGAAGCAGTTGTATTTGCAAGGAGCTTTAGCAAATGAGGCCTCCAAACCTAAGGAAAGCAAAGCACCATGTTCTGAAGGCACATAAATGCTTTTTAAAAAAAATCCCACCTGTAGAGGGACTGTAGTAGTACACCAGCTAAAATGCCTTTCTTGTAGTAAGGACGCTGTCTGTCAATGCAGTCACTGACTGAATTTACAAGGTAAGAAGACACCAGACTTACACAGTGACTTCAGCGCCCGGTGGCGATCACCCAGCAGCAGCTCTGCCTGCAAGGATCAGCATCCCGGTCCGGCACCGGCGCAGGGGGCTGCGTTGCGGCTCTGTGCCCGGGCACGCAGGCATGCCGGCATCGCGCTTGCTCGGCCAGCGCGACAGCTGGATGCTGGGTCCCATAAAAGCTGTAACGTGCTGTAAATGTACTTATCCCCTATGCTGCTGCACAGGCAGTTTGCAGTTCAGAGTGTTAAAAATGATACGGAAAATGCACCTTATCAGTTTCAGACAACTAAAAATAATTTTAACAAATCTTATTTTCCCTGCTCTAAGTGAGAAGATTTTGCAGGTAACACAGAACAGCATGTGGGTTCTTCAGCTGACTGTGAAACAAAACATGGTATTTGCTCTCCTGCGATCATGCTTTTGGCTTGAGAATGGCAAAGAACATTTCTACTAAGCCAAAGGCCTCAGGAAACTACAACTGGTAGTAGTAGAAGCTCAGATACTTTTTGAAAAAATAAAATAAAATAGAAGCAGATAATAGAGATTTATAGACTGTGATTGTTATTGAATATCTCTAGGCTTTAAAAATCTTTGCCCACTCTAATGTATATGTTAAAAGCTGCAAGATGCTCAGTTTGATGGGAAATGGAATGTGGCGGCCTTAATGATGGGTTTAGTTTACACTGAAAAGGATTGAGTTAATGTTATGAAATTGCTAGACACAGGAAAGGAAGTAAAAAAGTTGCAGAGCAGACTTTTGGGTTTTGAGTGTGGTGGGGGTTTTTTTGTGCTATAAACTTTAATTAATACGAATTTTACCTGATCAGCTTGTAAAGACAGCTAGAAAAAAATCTTTGCTAATTACTTTATCGCTAACTACATTCTAAAGCACTTTGCAAAGTGCAAAATGTTTTAAGTTTTACGAAAGCATAGTGAGGTGTGCTGTTATCTCTGGTTTTACCCAGACAAGTCAAGGCAAATTCTTGAATATATAAAGTACCTGTGACAGATAATCTCTGTAAGGGATCCGGTGCTGGTATTTTGTTGTGATCAAGGCTCCTAACTGGGAATACATATGTGCTAGATAAATAAAAAGCAGACTATTTTCCAATAGGCTGTTATTGCTTTTGGAAGAGATTCACCTTCCACTATCAGTGGAACCATTGACTCAAAGGATGGAGCTGGGAAAGTATTTTGCTTGCCATGTATAAAAGAATCAAGAAGCTGCTTTTCTTATTACGAAAATGTCAGTCCAACCCAGATTTAAAGAAAATGACCTTGTAGGAAGACCTCTGTGAATGAAGGCGTTTGACAGCTGCGGTGCTGTCACTCGGGGCTGCCAAACACCTCGACAGGTCACTGACGGGCGCTCGTGGTTTTAACTCCTTCCCCAGACAAGCCCCTTCCCTCACCCGTGTCTCCACGCTGACCCACAGCACGGGGGTGCCTTAGGCAATGGGTGCTCTGGGCGGTGCGGGCCGATTGTATTAAATCTGTCATCGGTCACGACTGTCTGTGGTGTGCTCCTCACCCCAAAGAGAACGTGCTAGAGCTGACAGCTCTCATAACTGCTAATCAGGTTTTGAGGTGGAGAATCTCAAACTCCATCATTCAAATCCCTGCAAGTTTCTTCTCGTCTGTCCAGCTGGGTTGATATGGGCCATGCAGAACCTGTCCCGCTGCAATCCCGCTTTTCATCTTGATAGCTACAAGCTTTTCCAAAGGTTGGCTGCTCTGGGTTACTAATCCTCTCTGGGGTAAGGCACGAGATGTGAGGGAACCACCGCTGCACCCTGCCCTTGCGGTGGCGTGGCTTGGCTGTGGGCTGAGCTGGGAAGGGGACACGGCTGGGAAATAACTCGCTGGGAGCAGCAGCGAAGCCGATGGGGGCAAAATGAAATTACCTGGGCTGTAATTTGACCAGAATCTGCCGGTCCAGACTAATACCTCTGTGAAAGCCTGCAGCTGTTTAGGAGCGGCTGAAAGGAGTGAGAACAAAAGAGAGAGATGAAAATGGAGGGGGAAGGACTGGTATGTTATTAGTGAAAGGCAACAATTTAATTGAAGATTAAAAGCTTGAAAGAATGAGACAAATAAACCTAATTTTGCAGTCACCTTCCTTGCAGTGAAATGACGTGGCAGCAGGATTTAACAGAGCGACAATTATCAGAGGCATCCCGTTTTCTGTCTTTTTATTGAAAGAAGTATTTTTTACTTGATGTCTTGTAAGCAAAAGCTGTCGTTGGTAATATACGAGTTGTTTTTAATCTCTCCGTGAAGTCAAACATTATTGGCACTTCAGCAGCTCGGGCGTGTTTGACAGAGCATCCCTGCGCCTTTCCTCGCGCTGCCGCGGCAGCAGTCGGGAGGCAAAAATACCGCGTGCATTCGGAGCGGTAGCGTGTGACCTGCACCGCGGCCGCAGCGGGGCCCGGCTGCCGCTCCTCGGGGGGCCGGAGGGGGGACTGGCTTCGGTCGTAGCGCCCGGCGGGGAGGAGGGTCCCCGCGGGGCTCCGGCGCGGCCGCGCGAGGGGAGGCGCCGCCGCTCCCGCCCGCCGCCCGCTCCGCGGCCCNGGCGCCATGCGGGGCGGGCGCTGCTGGCTGCTGCTGGCGGCGCTGGGCTGGCTGCTGCCGGCGGGGGCCGCGGCCAGCGGCGAGTACTGCCACGGCTGGCTGGACGGGCAGGGCGGCTGGCGGGACGGCTTCCAGTGCCCCGAGCGCTTCGACGGCGGCGACGCCACCATCTGCTGCGGCAGCTGCGCCCTCCGCTACTGCTGCTCCAGCGCCGAGGCGCGCCTCGACCAGGGCGCCTGCGACAACGACCGGCGGCAGGGCGGCGGCGAGCCGGGCCGCCCCGGCAGGGACGGCCCCGACGGCGCGGCAGGTGAGGCGGCCCCGGCTCCGGCTCCGGCTGCGGGGGAGCCGCCGCGGGTTTGCGGCAAACTTATCGCCCGCTCCTTACCCTTGTCGCCGGTTCCCTTCAGCGACGAGTCGTGGGGCGAAATGAATGGAGGTGGGGCCAGCCGAGCCCTTCTGCAGCTGCTAAAGCGGGAAAAGTACCCACGCTTAGATGCTGCTTTTTCCCTCCCTTTGAAAAGTTATTTGAAAGTTCAGCCCTGTCGTCTTTAGAAGTAGGTGACACCGCTTTCCGACAGCCTTGGACAAGCTGTTTGTCGTGTGCGGCTCTGCCACTGCTCTGAATCGGCTCCTCAGCCCTGTTTGTGCTCCCAATTGAAAAGGGAAGAAAAAAATGAAACAAACCCTGTGAGCGGAAAAAAAAGTAACATGACATTTTAAAATGACTTCTGGCTGGTCCCTGCTCTAATTGTATATGTTCTGCCAGCTCAGATACCCCTGCTTGGGACTGTTTTTTACAAGACTGAATTTCAAGGATAAACTCAAGCCTTCCTACTGCTGTTTATAAAAAGCCTCAGTGGCTTCCTGGCACCCTTGCTGCCATCCCCACACTCTGAACGCACTAGAAGTTGCCTGAAGTGATGTTATAATTAGGACAGATTTACTCTCGGAAAACTTGTGTGTTAGAGTCTGTGGCAAGTGGGTGCACCTGCTCAAGAGATACTGTATGGCCAAGTGCAGAAATAGAGACAATTTTTTTGCAAGCCTTTTGTTTAAAAAGTGCTAAAATTATGGAAGAAATGTGGCCTGTTTAATTACTCGTTCCACATAATCAGCTGTGCAAGGCAGCATTCTGACTTGAGTGGACAGATAACTCCCTTTGCAGTTTGGAGAACAAGGCATTTTTCAATTAATATTTACTGCTCAGCAGCTTTGGGAGCCGGTGCCCTGCGCTGGCACTGGTTAACTCACAGGAGGGGCAGCCGCGTCCCCTGCCCCTGTGCCCGGGGCGCGTCGTTAGCAGCGGCTGCGTTAGCGCCGGTCAGGCAGGGGTCCGCAGCCCTGCCCGCGTCTTGGGGCTGCTGGGTTTTGGTGGAAATGATGAAGCCCAGACGTGTTGTCAGGAGCGTTTCCAAGCACGGAGGGGAGGCACCTTCCCGTCGTTATTCCTGGATATATCCATGCAGATTTCTTAGTGAGGCAGAGAAAACAGCTTTTTCCCCAGGAGTGCAGAACGACCGAAGCCCAGGTCCTTCCAAGGATGGTGTTTGCCATCCGCCTTGTTGGGCTCCTGACCCCACCGCTGAAGCATCGCCTGTACTTTCTGCTCCCACCTCTCGCCCACCCTCACGCCTCCTGCCCTGCTGTCCCTTTTAGCCTCGCAAGGAGGGATGCTGGTAGTGAAGCTTTGGAGCACGGTGCTGTCGCCCCACTGCCCGCCCCGTGGTTTCTCCCCAAATGCAGGGCTGAAGCGCAGAGCAGCCGGACGCTCATCCCCGGGGCTGCAGGGTGGCAGAGCCCCTGCGACTGCTGCCCGGGTGCTGCCTGGCTGTCCCCCTGCCCCGAGGGGTGGCAGCGGCTGGAGAGGGCTGGCGATGGGGAGGGATGCGATGCAGCATCGGAGTTAGAGCACCCTGTGCTCCTGAGCCCTGAGCAGGGATCCTGCCCCCAAAGTACCTCCCTATCAAACCCAGTGTTCTCTTGCCTGATTTTTCTAGCGGGGCATACTGGAGACAAGGTCTGGGTGAGATGTGGAGCAGTAGTTGATGTGGGCTAGACCACCGTCAATGGGAGCGAGCCATCCTCCCTCGAGGCGTGAGCTGTGGGCTTTCCTCTGTGCTAATAACTTTAAAGATGCTTTTGGAAACTCCAGCCAGGGGTTTCAGCAGCCCTTTTCATCCTCCCTGTGCAAAATACTCGGCTGCATACACAGCTTTTAGTGCTCACACTTGATTGACCTGCGCTGGGAGGAGGTGGGCTCAGCTCCCAGGGGGAACGGGACCTTTTGCTGGAGCTGCTGAGGTTTGTCCTTATCCCCCAGTGACGATGTTTTCCTTGCTGTTGCAGTGCCCATCTACGTGCCGTTCCTTATCGTTGGATCTGTATTTGTCGCCTTCATCATTTTGGGGTCGCTGGTGGCGGCTTGCTGCTGCAGATGCCTGCGGCCCAAGCAGGAGCCGCAGCAGAGCCGAGCCCCCGCGGGCACCCGCCTGATGGAGACGATCCCCATGATCCCAAGTGCCAGCACCTCCCGGGGCTCCTCCTCCCGCCAGTCGAGCACCGCCGCCAGCTCCAGCTCCAGCGCCAACTCGGGGGCCAGAGCGCCCCCGACCAGGTCCCAGACCAACTGCTGTTTGCCAGAAGGGACCATGAATAACGTCTACGTCAACATGCCGACGAACTTCTCGGTGCTGAACTGCCAGCAGGCTACCCAGATCGTGCCGCACCAGGGGCAGTACCTGCACCCCCAGTACGTGGGCTACACGGTGCAGCACGACTCGATGCCGCTGACCCCGGTGCCCCCCTTCCTCGACGGTTTGCAGAGCGGCTACAGGCAGATCCAGTCTCCCTACCCGCACGCCAACAGCGAACAGAAGATGTACCCAGCTGTGACTGTGTAGCCCTGACGCCTTCCTCCCCCTCCCCACCCGGCAGATTTTAATATCTAAACTGAACAGAGGAGAAATACTTCCTTGGAATGAAGCTCCCACAACATCACTTGTAAATAATTTTGAAAGGCTCATGCATGTCAGACAGTGTTTATAAACCATTTATTTTCATCGGGGTCCATTGCCAGAAACTGTAGGATGATATCTCTGAATTAACGTTGCCAGATACGCTCTCATTCCAGTGCATGATTTACAGTGGCGAAGGATTACGCTGAAAATGCATATGTATTTCAGATCACTGTACTTGCGAGATAAATGCCGGAGCCATTAAGTGCCCTTCAGGTATGATATGGTCAGAAGTATTTGCCTAATTAATTCGTAGAAACAGTTTTGTTACACTGTACAAGACCACAGTACTTAAGAAACCTCTTTTCTCCTCTCCCAGCTCCTTAATGACATTTCCCGTTGCTTTACAGACAATCACAACCAAGAGCCAAACAGTGCAATCCCTGCATGCCGGGCGCTGGTACCAGCCCCCATGGTTTCTTACGCGCCCCAGTTTGGGGTGAAATGCCACAAAAGGCTTAGTCTTGCAAGAACCAGTTTTCCTTGTCCCTGGTATTTATGTAGGAATTAGAAGAGTGTGAATTATTCGGCTCTTCCTTCCAGTGCACTTGAAACCCGTCTTGATTTGGATTTGCGTCAAGATCAGGACCCAGCAGTGGTCTGCACAGACTTCATCTTTGTGAACTTTTTACTAAAAACAGGGTACGAGGTGCTTGCTCTTCCTGACGCTCAGCAAAGCTGTTGGTACAGGTAGCAGCGTCTGAGCTGACACTGCCTTTACAGAGAAAGGTCGTACTGTGACTCCTAACACACCTGAATTATCCTCACTTCCCATGAAACAGTAAACCCGTGTGAATGCACACGAAGTTGTCAGACCCAAACCCTGCTTGTGATCGAGTGTGACCATAGGAAAACGGGCTTTTTCCCCCCCGCCAGCTCACTCCGAGTCCCCAGCCCTGCTCCCCGGGGGTCACACAAAGCTGCCCCAGCCTGGGCACGGGGGGGCTGGCGGAGGTCTGAAACCCGTCCCTTTTTCTTCTTTACCCGTGG
Organism: Pelecanoides urinatrix; assembly: GCA_013400755.1. Classification (NCBI taxonomy): domain Eukaryota; kingdom Metazoa; phylum Chordata; class Aves; order Procellariiformes; family Procellariidae; genus Pelecanoides; species Pelecanoides urinatrix. The sequence goes on from VZTQ01001011.1 coordinate 34,653, forward strand.
GGCGGAGGAGTAGGAAGGCACAGCTTTATTTAAAAACAAGGTAAAAGGCCCAACCAAAGGATAAAGGTGCTTGCGGCTCCCCGTGATGCCACGGGGGTCAGGGAGGAGGCGGGAGGCCAGGGGGGCACTTTGCACTGGAGCTGCTGGCTCCGTCTGGCTTGGCTTCGCTGGGGAAAAACACCTCTCCAGGTTGAAGAGGCAACAGCGTGCTGGGAATTATCGGACCGTGCTAATTGTAATATATCATCCCGGATGCAACAAACAATTTAAGGCTGGTTTTGTCTCTTAAAAAGTGTAATCTCTGTATTCCCATCCATTTCTTCTGCAGCCAAAATACCGTAACAGAGGACTGAGGGCACATACCAAAATGGCGCAATTACAGACCAGAGCTGATAAAAGGTTTCTTATTGTCTGATACTGTATCAGTATGTAGCAATAACTGTGATACTACTATTTTTTGTATGTCTGTTTTTAAATTACGCATATGTGCGGAAGCATTGCCAAATCCAATGGTTTACTCGTAAACATGCCACACACAGGCAGTCTGTGGCGAGCAGAAATGGTTTGACCACCGACATAGGAAAATGAATAGGTAATTTATCCCAGATCTGCTGTTCCTGGCTGCGATCGCCCATTCAGCATGCGGGACCTGGGCAGAAAGATTGGCTTACAAGACCTGGCTTCCCCTCCAGCCTGGCTGGGCGGCTTCGGCAAGGCAGCGACCGGCTGCTGGAGGCGTGGGGTGGCTGCTGTGCTCTGCCGCACAGCTGGGTGCTCGGGCGATCTTTAAAGGCAGCAGGTGCACCAGAGCTGGGTGCTGCCAGGCTTTTGCAGGGTCTTGTGGGGACTTAGGTTTCTACTGGGCCACATTGCAGCTTGGTCACGCTGACCCTCCAAAGCTGAGTTGGCATCAGGCGCGGGGGCTCGGATGCCTGCAGCTGCTGGTGGCTTCAGCAGGAGCTGGAGGTGCTTGGCCCCAGGTGAGACCTGGCCTGTTACTGCGTGGCCAGAGGACAAGCCCATCATCTTTCCCAACTGTGAACCGTCAGCTCTCGCCCCCGGCCGACGCACGCTGCCTGCCTTGCGCATGCCTGCCAAGGCCACCTCCTCTGACCTATGAAATTCAGGTGAATCTCTGTATATTGTTTACTTGTTTAAAAAAAAATAATTAAGTTAAATTTAAGTCTGTAGAAATCAATTTACAACTGAAGGCAGAGAAGCCTGAGTTGTAATAAAAGGAAGTTTGTGAGATGTGGTGGGTTTTTTTATGTCATGTACAATAATGTAAAACCAATGTTACCATTTCGTATAGCTTTTAAATCTCTGAAAGGGAACTTGCTTTAAAGTGTTTCTTAGAAATGATAAAAAAAAAGCCCCCTTTGTTTCTTAATAAATACTTTATGGTGTGACTTTGTTTTTGCTTGCTTTGTTATAGTTTTTTCCTTCAGTTAATGCTTTACTTTATCTACAAGAACACATCTGACCAGCCCAGTTCTCCAGATGCTGGCAAAAAGCAAAGTTAGGATTTTTGGCTGTGTTTTTAAAGAGTAACAGTAAAAACAACAACTTACATGGCTGAACGCTTGGTCAGTCTGTACATGGCACGTCCCGAAATGCCACGGCTTCCTGGCGTCCGGCTGGGAGCAGAAAGCTGGCGGGGGAGGAGGGGTCAGTCACAGCTTAGAGCAGATGCGCTGAAGTGACGAGCACTTCGCAGCAGGAGAGGCCAATAGCTTGTGTCAAAGCTTTTTCTTGTATTTTTATGTTTTTTTTTCCCCTGGGCAGTTTTTTTTCCTTGGTCAAGAGGGGCAGGGTTTTTTCTGCTGCACGTGGTGACGATGGATGGCATGGGGAAAGAGAGCGTGGAAACCGTTGCTGATAAACTCTGAGCAAGCACGCGTGGTGGTTAGGAAAGATGCGTTTATTTACTTTTTATAGGCTACAGTGCTAGTTGAGACGCAGGGTCTATTTGATTGCAACTCAGAAGGAATAGTCCCACGTGTAATACAGTAACTGGAAAGCCCCGGTGGAGTGCTGCTGCGTAGCACTGCGCCATGGCAGCTGGGGTGGGCACGGCGGCCCTCAGGTCCTACCAATGAACGTGCATCTGTTCCATAGGAGAGCTGGTCCTCCCCTGTTCTTTATAATGCAAGAGCCTAAAATCTGAAGATTAAAAAATCACAGCCACACTTCTAAACCTGCTGCGTGGCCCATAAGTACATTTTTAGCCTTATATGGTCCCAAGAAGGGATGGAAACATTTCTGTGGCCACTTCACCCACCCTGCAGCCCTGGCCGAGGGCTCCCCGTGGGGCTCTCCACGGAGGGTCATGCGGCTCCGTGCGGGATGACTCATGGCTCAGCAGACCCGCCCTGGGAGGCCGTACGCCTTTCTGCTTGCTCAATTTCATCCTCTTACTGAGCCCCATCTTCCTAGATGGCCCTAAACAATTCCTCCTTTTTCCTGCTGTTTACACCCCTTAAATTTATGTTCTCGCCCACCTGCGGTTTAAAGTGCATGGCGTACGTTTTCCGTTTCTGTCTCTGAATACACTGTTACCTATTTAAGGCACTGAGGTGTTCAGTACTGTGCCGTGCCAGAGACGGTGAGCACGGTAACCAGCAGCGATGGTGGGGCGAAGCCAGCAAGCCATATACAGGCTGGCGCTGGTTTGCCCATAGCACACCCCAGCACACTGCTGGTGTCCTCGCAAGGGGAACGGAGGGCAGGGTGGTGTCCCCGAGGCAGCCGTAGGCAATCCCGCCGGCTCAGACAGCTCTGGCCAGAGGCTGGGCCTGCGTCCGCCAGCGCTGGCTCAGAGCAAGCCGGTTGGCCCGGCCGACCCACAGCGCCCAAACCACCGAGCCACGCGGGGGAACGTGTGGGACCATCACCAGCCACACGACCCCCTCACCATACGCACGTGGAGAACTACTTTGAAATGTCTTGCCTATTAGCCAGGCAGGATCAGAGGACAAAGTCCATTCCTCCCCATTAGCAGGAGGGTCGTGTGCCCTGTACAGCTGTTACCAGCTGTTGCCACGTTTATTAGGGGAAAGTGGAGCTTGGGGCAATTAAAGGCTGTTCCTTAAATGTGGCCCATAATGCCCAGGATTTGGGCCCCAGCTCAGCCCATTAACCTCAGCACCTCCCTTTACAAAATATCTAATTTACTGTTCACTTTCAGTCTTGCCGGAGCTCTTCTTTTCTCTTCAGTTTTCTGCTTTCCCATTCTTTTCCTCCACTGAAGTTGTTACTAAATATTATTCCCCACATGTATTCCCTTGTATTTTTCCAAGCTGAATCTCATTTTATTGTTTCCTGCTCATATTTCTTGCCTCTCTGTAGGTCCCTTTGTATTAGTGCTCTGTCCTCAGTGGGGTTTGCAGTGTTTTCCTGCCTGGGATCACTTGCAAATGGACTGAAGAAGTCGCTTAAGCCTGTGCCTTTTCCTTCCTCCTCTTCCCCATCCACACTGAATGGAGCCAGTTCAGTGGGACCCTGCCCTCACTGGGGGATCACAGTGTCCCCTGTCCTGTAGCAGAGCATTTAATCCCCTTGACAGCATTTCTGTGCAACATGAATGGCCAGGTAACACCAGCCACTGGTGCTGTAACAGCCTCCTGTGCCTCATCAGTGGGGAGATGCCCGCCATGCTGGCCCCGTGGCACGAAGTATCAGCGTGGGCTGATACACTGATGGAAAGACCTCGCATGAACCAACACCACGGTGTGGCTGCTTTGCACCAGCTGAATGCTGTGGCCAGCCCCAGAGGGGAGACTGGGTTGGGCGATGTCTCCCCTCAGCACCCCCGGGTGCACCAGTGCCCACAGCTCCTGGGATGGGCCCGGCCCCCGGTGCAGCCACCCCATGGGGAGGCACGACAGCCCAGCGCCAGGCTGGCGGCTCTCCCTGCTGCACACATACCCCTTTGCCTCCCGACACTTACCGGTCTTGTAATTTGCTCACAGAAATGCGGTCATATTTCTTGGCTCAATTTGTTGTTTTTATCTGGAAAATGTCAGCACACTGACCCTGGGCTTTTTTCACCTGGCTCACAACCCCACACCTCTCACCTTCTCCAGCTCCTCCTTTTCTCTGGGCCTTCTGTCTTCTCCTGCTTGCCCCCACGCCAGCCCTGCGCCCTGCTGAGCCAGACCCCTCACTGCACGGGGGCAGCTGGTTAATGAGTGGAGGCACAGCGTCACTAGGAGACTATGTGCCCATTTAACAAAGGTGATGACTCCCTGGTTTTCCAAATACTCAGAGCAAGAAAGCAAACATTTCACTAGGCATGGCTGAAAAGTTGCGAGGTGTGTCAGAGGCCGAGTAGCCGCTTGCTCCCTAATGTTCATTAGAAAAGGGGAGAGAAGCCTCTCCAGAGCGTAACGTGAATCACAGCTCTCAGACTGTGCTCAGACTTAAAGTGCCTCCAGCATTGTACTGGCCACTGGCTTTGGCAAAAGAAGGTTAATTTAATTTATATTTTCTTCATATATATCAATTTTGGTGGTTATTTCTGATGAGATGAAACCACACAGGTAACAACTCAAACAGTCACCTTCTGCACCGGGCAGAGCCCGGTGGGTGCGCGCAGCTCACTGAGGAGACACGTCGTTTCCTTCTCTCGTTTGTGGTGTTGACAATATGTCAGGAAATATGAAAGAAAACTCACCTTGAACTTTGAAAACAGAATCTTGTCTGCCATCACAGGCTCTTTTCACCCACTTAGTAGGCTTGTAATAGCAAAAGTATAATTCAAATCTTCAAGAAAGAGTGGAAGTAACATCCTTTCTCCTAAACACGATAATCCTTCACTTTCAGTTGACCAACCCCTTATTTGCTGTATCAGTCCCTCAGAAAACCTCCAGCAAAATCAAGGCAAACGATATATCAAGCTGAAAAGTGTTGTTTAATTCAAAAGATGAGTCACCTTCCATCAAGCCTTCCTTGTGTTTAATGCTGAAGCAGCTCAGGGCATGGCCCACACTGGTTTGTCTTTGTAGGTTAACTTGAAAACAAAAAAAGTAGGAAGGCACCACTTCGGATCCTATTAATCAATCCTATTAAGCCAGGGCAAGTGAACATCAAGTCAGGGCGCAGTAACACAACAATAAAATAAAATTACTTATCTTCCTTCCAAGATGTTGAGCAAACTCCTTCAATCAGGTTTGGAAAGTACTTTGAAAGCTGACGAGGACGGGTTGACAGAGTGTTTGATGCTGCTGGGCACAGAGCCGAGCTCAGCTGGGCCACAAACTGCCCTGAGCTCAACAGCACTGCGGCCGCTCACCCCAGGGCAAGCCTGAGCCAGTTACCGGACGTCGCTCCTCTGAGACAAGGACACCAGCATGTTGTGCAGTCTCTGCTATGATTTATTACCCAAACAGTAAATACTGGCTTATGCAGCTGCTAATTCCCTCAGTATTTGCTTTTGAGAGAATGAATCCTATTGACTTCAAATGTGACACAGTCCGTGCATGATTGTAAATGTCTCGTTATGGGGGAAAAGTCGATTCTCAGTTTACATTGGTGCAAACCAAAAGCAACTGCTGCAGACCTTGTGTGCAGTTAGAATCAGGCTTTCAGTTTAAAAGCTAAAATGCCACCTCCACTACGTACAGGTAAATACGTACAGCCATCATACAGGATTTAATTAACACGTACGATATAGGTACATAGTTCAAGCTCTGATACCAGGCTTCACATCCAAATGAACCGACACTAGGACTCCATTACATTTTTTTCCAGATAAAATCCCGTATTAGTGTGCTTGGAGGCAGCTCCTTCCACAACTGGCAACATGGAGAAAGGAAGGAGGGAGATGCACCAGTACTGTTACAAATCCAGTGCATTATACAAACCCAATCCAACCCAACCATCCCTTTCTTCCAGTCTTATTTCTCCTGTGGGACCAGGAGGTGCTCCTGCTGCCTGTAGTTGTTACTAGCAATAACCACCAGCTCCATGGCATCAATCAAGACCAATGAACCAGTCCTGTTCATTTGATTGCAACAACTGTGCTGAGTGTTTGTCATCAGGCCTGAGGTCAGCAGCTACCAAGCCACCAGACACAAAGTAGTGGTGAGAGCTGAGGCTCCCAGACATTTCACTGCAGGACTTAGGTGCCAAAACGCCTTGAAAGCTTGCAGCTTCAGGGTATGTCTTCATCACTCAAGGCCCTGCTTCATGTGACCCAGCAAGCTCAGTCTCCCTGCCACTCCAACAACATGAATCAGGGCAGTACCTGATACCATGGGAACTGCAGAGGGGAACCAGGACCACGTCTTCCAACATCACCCCACTGTCCATCAGATCAGTCACGACGGGAGCATGAGCTCCCTCCTATCAAGCTTCCTCATGGCAAGTGTCCTGGCTGAGCATGGCCACCACAGCAACTCACCAGCATGGCTCACCATTCCCCATCTTGGATGCAGCCCGCTCACCATCTCCCAAGAGCCTCCTCATCAGCAGGGATGACTGAGAAACTGCAGTGGCTTTTGGTGGCATTTCCAAGCCTCTTTTCTCCACAGCTCCATATTTCTGCTGAGGAGGAAGCAGGAGTAAACCCACTGCTCCATCCAAGTTTCTGAGTACCAAATGCTGGGGGAGCTTGAAGAGGCGCGAGGCTGTGCTGGAGGGAGGGCCGGTGCTAGGTGGCTGGGTACTGCCGCAGCAGTGCTCACAGAAAGGGATTATGTTTCTGAAATCTTCTTGCTTAACATTCCTCAACCGGACCTTTCTCAGTTACACTCTTATTTTTTAATGCTCCTGTTTCAGACTTGGGCATTAATCTACGGGTTTAGGGACTTTCATTCTCCTTTGGTCGGGTATGAGGCACCGAAGACTGCCAGCAACAGACTTAACAGCTGCTCCAGCAAATATTTGGCTCTGGGACATGAGCACTAGACGCTCTCACAGCCTCGCCTGTCAAACTGTTAGAGGGAAAGTCTCTGAGGTGATTAGTCAACTAATATATCTAATAAGGGGTTTAAGCAGCAATCCATTATATTTAACAAATCTGAGAATCATTTCACTTTAAGTGCACTGTACAAGAGATGACAGTGCAGGGAGCAGACAGCTAAGCATCGAGTTCTCCCACCACCAACAGAATAAAGCTTATTCAAGTTTATCATCAATTTTACTTGGGCGTAATTGATTGCCCAGATGTGTGAGAAGCCTTAACACAGGGCAAGTTCCCGCTGCTACATGCTTGTGGGCTGGACTGCTGCTACGGAGGCCCAGGGAAGGAGCAGGCATATACCGCAGCACAACAGGGGTACACAAGGAGTTCACCGCTGGCTTTTTATTTTTCTGCAAAGGAAAAGCAGGTACTAGGTCTGGCTTCTGGGATAAAAGTATTTTGAAATGAGCTCAAGCAATGACTTGTAAAGGGAAGAGGGGAAATTTGGCTTACACCTCCTTTTTGTTTCCTAATTTAAAAAATCCAGAAGTAATGTGTTGTTTTAAAGAAGTCTCTCTGTGCTCTTAAAAGTGGTTCTGTCGGCAATCTATAAGGAAAAAAAAATTCATCAAGTTATAGCACCCTAAGGAGGAAAAGTTTTAGCCAGACTATATATAAATATGCATTTTGTTTCTGATAAAATCTGTTTAATTCCAGTATCTAATCATATTTGGACAAAAAGATCTCTTTGTTGAAGCTCATACACTTTTACTTTCTATAAGGATCTTATAATGCGTGTTTCCCACAGTCACCAAAAATCGAATAAGGCCAATCTTTTCTGCAAATTTAACTTCAGCTGTGACTTTGGTATCACTCCTGACTCGGTGCATGCATCATGGTTTTGTTCAGGAAGGATGATGCTGTTGCCTTGAGTTGGGCTGCGCCCTGAGGTCTTAACGCCCAGGCTCGCCCGGCTGAGCTGCTGAGTCTCGCCATGCGCCATCCCCCAGCTTCCCAGCAGGCCCAGCACGAGGGACAAGGTGGTTCACAGCTCACTATGAAAAAATACTCATTAAATGGAAAGAACATATTGTAGCAGAGAGGATCACAGCACATGTGCCCCGGAGCATATGGATGCAGAGCTACTGGGGACACGAGAACCTTTGTGTGGTGCTTCACGCTGCCGGTCTTGCTTGAGGCAAGGGAGCTTGAGGGGTACTTCTCTGGGCAAGACAAGGCGAGTAAGCTTGGCAGCATCAGGCGAGCACCATCAGCAGAGGCTGGACGCAATATTCCTGATCAGGAAGAAGCAGGAGAAATCCTGTCCCTGCACTCACAATGGTTTGGAGAAAGACATCTCTCATGGTCTTGCATCACCTCACATGTTGATCCATCACCAGACCACTTTCCCCCCCGCAAACACCAGAACATGGCCCAGTGTTAAAAAAGCCTATTGCAAATTTAGCTGCAAGAAGGGAGGAAACAAGATTTTAGGGCTTAATTTTCCCCTGCTGTGTCTAACGTGACTTAGCTGGGACAAAAGATTTCCAAGGTTTACTGTGGTGAAGCCTTGGTGAGATCAAACGTATCATTTGTAGGAGAACATCTGTCCATCTACTTTATATAAAAAGATGGTTCTCCCCCTGGAGACACTATTCAAATATCAGGTACCTACTGTAAGCTCACCAATACCATTCTTATTTCGCCATATTAGTCTTGCGTTTGGGGCCTGATTCGAGACCCACTAAAGGAACCCAAGCCTTGTCCTTGACACTAACAGAAGCACGCCCTTAAAACACACACAAAACATCATGAAAGAATAAAAATAATCCACTCACCAGCTTTGCAGGCTAAATCTCAAATGCATTTAACATTGAACTCTTGCTGCAAAACTTGCAGGGGGGATAAAACAAACAAGCCACAGTCCACTGGGCTGCTTTAATAAAAGGTTTATTGGAAATATTTTTGTGCAGACATACAACAGTCAACAATGCTGTTCAAAGCTACAAATTTGCTAAGTTTTCCAAACCTTCTAAAAATACAAGTAAATGACCTTCATTTGTATTCAGTCTGGGAGGGAAACAAACTCCACTGTAATGCGATGCTGTATTTAAACTACCAGAGGACATTAATAGGATGTGAAAATAGTAACACTTCTAGAGGAAAAAACCCACACACCACTGCTGCTCTGCTGGGAGCCAATTAAACATCCCCCCACAGCATTACTGCTCTCTGCATATCCAGATTAAAACCTCCCCATCTGAAACAATATTTAAGCAATTTGAGTACAGATATGACAGAGAAGCAGGCACACGACTTGGCTTGCTGATGAAAAAGATGCTGTTAAAGATGCTGTCACTCAAGCTGCTGAATATTTGACCTCCCAGCGCAATGGGTTGCACTTCGGGGGCAGGAGGAGGGACAGGGGGAGGTTTTCAATTCGGATGACTCTTCCAACACACACATGCACACACAGTCCCAGAGGGCTTGGCTGCCTCATTGCTTTATATTTGGAGCCCTTTTTTTAAAAAAAGAGTTGAGAAGCAACTTTGAGCAACTTTCCAGTCTATGAGCTCTTGACGGTAAGGACAGCAAGGGTCTGCATTTCCTTCCTGAATCAAAATATCAACCAGAAGGGCAAAGGAGAGCATATGCACTGTCTGTTAAATTCCATGTTTTCTAAGAAACCCTGCAGATGTTTTGAAATTCATTAATTTATGCCAAGACGACATCTGGAACATCTTCGCAGGGAAGCCACCCAGTAAGGTGGTCAGAATTTAAAACAATCACGTCTTTCTGTTAATGTTGGCTTTTTCCCTTGGCTTCACCACTCCATAATTACAAGGGTGCTGACCTCCCGGCTATGCACAGTGACAGTTTGGCAATATATTAGTCTTTTCTTCATCGTTAGACTTCTGTGTGACTGCCCAGAGCTGGGCTCGCCCACACAGAATTTGTCATTTACCCACTTCTATTTCTCTTTAGTAGCTACAGAGATGCTGAGGAAGAACGACCCCCTTGTGGCAGACTTCAGGAGAACTTGTCTCACCTCCTTCATACGTAAAGGAAGGCTTTGGAGAAACACCAGCACTCAGCTATTTTACCTTCTGTCTACACCGCAAATAAGCAGGCCACGAATCCAAATGAAACAACCCTTAGGCTTCACGCTCTGTCACAAAAAGACCCAGGTCCCCAGATTAACAAGTCCCTTCCGCCAGCCTAGGGGATAGGAACCTGCTCAGGAGCAACACCTAAGGAGAAGTCCCATTAACTCTCCATGAAAGATACTCAGGACTGAAATAATTTCAGTGCTCGGTTCCTGTGGATCCATGAGGCAAAACAGCAGCCAGTAAACAATTTAGCAACCTGTCATCACCCAGAAAACAACCAGGGGATGCAGGTGATGGGATCACCTGAACTCTTAGCGTCAAGGGACGCTAAGGAGGGGGGCTTCTGGCAGGGACACATTCCCTTTCTCCAAGCCCGGGACTCAGTTTGGTGCCAGAGAAAGCTCAGCTCCAGGAGGTAACGGAGCTTTGCAAGCTCACAACACAGCTCTCTTCCTCCCTTCCCAGAGCTGCAGGAAGGAACCAGAGAAGTAAGCTTTATCACAGCTCTTCAGAGAAGCCCAAGGAATCCCTCCCCTCCCTCGCCTCTAACAGCAGCAGTGGTCTTGGCCAAGCTATTTCATTTCCCAGTCCCTTCACCCCTCCAGACACCCCTTCCGAGAGCACATTCCCAGCCAGATAAACCCAGCCAGGCTGTCTGGGCTTTCTGCAGGTCACCGAGAAGCAATCACCTTTGGGATTCACTTGTGTGGCCAAGCAGCACAGGGAACTTTCTGGTTTTCATTTGCCAACAAGGCTCAAAGCCTCCATTAATCTTGCTGCAAGGTATGGAAAAGGTATGGAAAGAGTTATTCTCTGTACCCATATGGATTTAATCAATTGTCATCTATTGTATTGACCTGTCCTGTGGCCTTCTTCAGACACACAGCTCTGGTCACAAGCGCTGAAGGGTAGTGGAGGCTCTCTTGGGTATCTGGAAGATAATGAAGCTTTCAGGTAAGAGGATCTGAGCTCTCTCCCTCCTGAAGCTATTCAGTTCTCAGAAGTCAGTATAAGCTATATTATAAGACTAGTAAAAATAAAATGGGAACAGGGCTGTATTAACTGTGTAATCAAACTGAGGAGACCTGCTCCAACCCCATACAGAAGGAGAAAGCTCTAAGAAAAAAAAAAAAAATCAATGCATATGGTTTCACCAAATAAAGCACTGAGCCTTTCGTGTATGCTACAGAAAATGGATAAAAGCATGTTTCACTCTATTCTAACAGGAATTGCTTGCTGTCAACCCACAAAGCTCAGCATCAGGAAGAATAAGCTCCAGAAAGAAACTACCTGGCTGAAAGCTCAGGTCATGTCAAAGGCCCGACCTCATCAGTACTAACAGGTCATTTCCAAAGAAGCAGGGGCTGTGCTCCTGGAGCAGCTTGTTTTACCCCTGCTGCTGCTGGCACAGTCCCACTGGCCACTGTCTATGACAACACCACAAAGACAACCATACCACTGTGTTATGGAACAGGCAGCTCCTTGGGGCTGCCCCTCTCAGCCTGGCTGGAGAGCCGCCCTTCAGGGAGGGATCTGGGACGGAGCTCCTGCACAGACGGCTTCTCAGGAACAGTGACCTGGCTGCAAATAAGCAACACACTAAAGAGAAGTGTCATTGCTTGTTTCCTCACTCACCAGGTGACAACAGTTGCTCATACAGGGCCTGACCGGTGGGATGGAAATGGGCTGTGTACACACCCAGACATCAGATTCATAACCTGAGTCTACATGTCTTGTATACCTCTTTACACTGTCTGCAGTGACAATTCTGAGTTATGGCTAGGAACAACAATTGGATTTGAATTCAAAACTCTCCCCATTTGATAGGCACTTTGGCTGTGCCTCTAACAGCTGCTTGTGGGACAGCCTCAGGGCTGTGCCCAGGGGACCCTGCAGGTACAAGGTAGGGAGAAAAGTCTGGGTCTGCTTGGTATTCAGCATCCTTGAGGAGGTGTGGAGCTGCAGCATAGACAGACTCTGGAAGAGATGAGTACAAGGGACCTTCCTGGTAGGACAGAAGGAGCACAATTGTCTGAAGACTGAGAAACATGCATGGTCAGTGCCACGTTTCAGAAGCAAACTGCTACCCGGATGCATCAGGTATAGCATAGACACAGCCGAATTCTCCTCCAATCCATCAGGTATTTTATATCATCACTGTTTATTGTTAGACTCAACAAGACACAAAGAGCTCTTCCTGCAAACTGACTGAAGTTAAGGCACTGATACTGTGTGATGATCCAAAACTAAGGTGAAATATGCTCAGTGCCTTAAAAGTAGAGAGAAATCTGACAAATTCAAAGTGCTTCTCAGGGGTGAAACACCTGCTCAAGGGGTGCTCTGCTTCAAACTTGAGCTGTGAGGCATAACAGCAAAAGTACAGTCCTCAGAGTATTTAAAAATGAAATTAAGTCATTATCTATAAAACCAAGGGAGAAGGTAAATAGGGCATCACTAGTCTGCACTGATGACTGGAGGCAATGCAAAACAGCAGATTTGGTGAGTTGGCCCAAAAGGGCAAAATAAGCCTGCAGGACAGGGACAGCTTAAGGACCGTGCACCTCTCAAGCTCTTGGGGTTGTCCATAGAGGCCCAAGTTGCACCCAGTGTGGCCACTGACTGTGTCATAGTCTCTGCATTTCACTTATTCTGGTGCACCTGAGCTTTCTCTTCTTTATTTATGAGCATTGACTGTCTCAAACACACTCCAGTACATGCTGCAAAAATAATGTAATCTGGGTAACAGGAGACTTCCCTGCAGCATCTGCTATTAGCTGCTGGCTGAGGCAGGGGAAGAGACTGCACATTTTTGGCGTGCATTAAGAGACATGTGGTCTAGTGAAGTGCAGATTAGCGAGGTTTGACTGTTATCTTAATTTACAGCCCATATAGTTCATGTTAACTCCACACACATTTTTAGATACATTAGCAGCTTAGTTTGACTCAGATACTTTTACTGGTTATTCGCCATTTCTCCTTGACAAGTTATTACTGACTTCCCTTGCTAGCTCCCTACAGCAAGACCTGAAGCCCTGTCAAGGAAAAGAAAATGTCAACAGACTTCTCAGCAGTGCTTAGCACAGGCTCCCGCTCGCCGGCTTTAATTTGCTACTAGGCAATCGTTAAAGGAACAGCAGCTTCTATGCAAGCAGAGACTATGGTGTTACAAAAAGAAGCAACCAGATCCAGGTTTAATTCAGGAGAATCACCACTTCCTTCTGAACATTCAAAACCCCCACGACCATTTTGATCAGTGCAGAGAGCTGCCCAAGAAACCCTTTTCTGATCAACCCTAGGTAGTTAAGTCTGGACAATCAAGCAGAAATCTCCCATTCTTTCTCCTCTGATACCCTGTCTAGTTGGTAACAGTTTCAAAAAGCGCTTTCAAAGGTTGCTGTTACTGCTACATGCATTTGCAACGAATTCTGTTGATGCAGAGCAGCTGCCCTTCTCCTTACCAGAATACACCTCATCATTGTTCACCAAGACAAGCAACTCCAACAGTCAGGCTACAGCATATTACAATACATTAATTCCTGTAATGACTCCAAAGAACAAGAAGAATGCCAGGTCTTGACCTGGGTGGGCTCTACAGGATTAACTCAGCTAGAGATTAAGGCCTTACAGTGATGATAAAGTCTGACCCGCTAGCCCCAGTGTCACATACTGTATAGCCCTGTGACAAACTCCATGTGTAATTCCCATTGAGCTGACATCCAACACACGTACCTCAATCTAAGCCACTATTCACGCTAGGGAGGGTTTGTGTTTGTGACACACACTGACCTCAATTTACAGAGAGGTCAAAATGATACAGCCCATAGTCTGCACTAATAAAATAAATCACAGTAGATGACAGCTGCTCCTCCCCAGTATCTCTCATTATGTTCTGTAAAATTTTGTTGCACAAGGTTAAGAACAGAAAAGACTCCATGATCCTTTCTATTCTCTGCTCAACACATTTACCTGCCCTTCTTCATTATTCAGAGGTTTTAAAAAGTCTTTTTTCTGTATCCTCATGAAAAGCCTCCAAATTGTTTACATACCGATGTTTAGTGTGTGGCTTAGAGTACAAAGACTAAGCTGATCTTGCTTTGTCTTGGTGGGAAGTTAATTTTCCTTGTGTTGTTACAAAAAGGAAGAAACAGTTAGCAGTTTTGAGGACAGGCTTACACCACACATTTCCTGAACAGATTTTGTTTCTAAATAAAAGAAAGCATTTAACAGGTTAGATCAGCATTACGATTTAAAAGCTCCTGGGACCAGGCTTACCCTCCCCTTATTTATTCTCTGCACTAGTATTTGTGCCTTTAAACAAAATTAATCTCCCAGAAAATACATACACCCACACTTGGCCCCTTGACATTCATGCCTATGGCAAAATTATTTGCACGTTTCCCTTATTGCATAATTGCCTCATTAGCACTGCAGAAGGAAGGTGATGGCTTTTCCCTCTGTGCCATCAGCCTAATCCGGGAGCAATCCTGCCTGGTCCTGCAGGAGCAAAATTTGCTTTTTAACATGGAAGGGGACTCCGAGCCTCCAAGGTGGCGCTGGGAATTGAACTACAACACTTGAGCGCTGGCATTTACTCACAACCCTTAAGGAAGATTAAGCCAGTGGGCCAGGCTGGCATTTTCCTTTTCCTTGCTAAATATAAACATTCATATTCAAATTGCTTTCGGATATATTTAAATCAATAAAAAGTTCTGGATGACAGTCAATAGGGCGAAAACCAACGCCAACTTTTTAAATACACAGATGTTGTATATACATTAACCATGAAACCTGGCTAAAACACAGCAGTATTTACTTTATGCTATTCAGAAACATGGCTTGGCGACTGAAATTAATAGAACTTGTCTGGAGGACAGCATAAGCTTTCTAAGAGCTCTTTCAGCTTTAACTTATGCCCCAGTTTTGCTTTTTTCCAAAATTCCAATCTATGCAGCAGCATGCCTGTCTCACTGGCACAGCAAGGCCATGAAGCCAGCATTCCTTCCAGGGCTCACAGGTCTGAGTATGTCAGGAAGCCTGTTGATGGATCAGATCTAGAAAAGGGACTGGTTTGGCTGAACAAACAAACAGCAGGTCTTCTCTTCACAATGACCAGCAATCTGTGTGTACATGTGTGTGCATGCACGTGTGTAAACCCTTCCTAACTTTCCTGTGCAAGCCTATCCTACTTGGTCAGGGGAATGCTTCTTTAGGGTTACAGTATCAGCCACCTGTGCGGATGTACATCTTCTTTCTCAACATCTGACAAGCTTGTACCTTTTAAGTTCTCACTGTTTTGTTCTACTGTTAAAGTGGGAATGGGATCATGGAGAGAAATCCCAGGCTACATTTGAAGTGCACGTCCAAATGCATCATGAAGAGTTAGCAGGAGGCACCTATTTGAGTTCATCTTTGTGCACAATGCCATGCACTCAAGACAGCTGCCATGCCAAGCTCTCCGACTTCCACATCCTGGCTTTGTGAGTAAGCTATTAATTGGGTTTTAGAAAGCTAAGACAGAGCCCTAACAAATCCTGTAAGAGGGCAAGAAATATTCTGAGTAATTCATTGCTATCTTGTGTTATTCTGTCATAAGAAGGCAAATAAGCATTTTTAGCTACAGACTGTATTGCAATCAAATATTTTATGCCAAATTGTCTGTTAAAAATTTCAGTCAAATTAGTAAACAGTGAATATTAGAGGCAGTAAGGTCTGCATGCAGCCGTGTGCACTTGGTCTGTGTGTACCAAAACAGGAAATCTCAGCACCCCATTCCAATTAAGCAAAGGCTGATTTCTCATGGAACATAAATTTTCTACTTTTTTCCCAGAACAACTTTATGCTGATGTTTTAAATAGTGGTAAAACATTGTTTTTAATTTCACACCTCACATAGCACAGTCAAATGCTTCATAACAACATAAACAAAACTTTAGGCAGAGCTTTGCGACTGAGTTCAAACAATGATTTCCCCCCCACAATATGTACTCAAGCTTTGCAGGGAGAATACAGAAACTTGTTGGCTAAGGCCACAGAAATGAGTTCTCTGGTGTTTTGGCTGCTGCTGCCAACCCTAGTCAAGAATGTGTTAACAGTGGATGCACTGATCCAAATCTCATTATTCCCACCACCCATAAAGAGAAGAACCATTTATTCTATTTCTGTTCTTCTTTTGGTTGTATCGTAGGATCGAACAACTTGCGACTGGGAAACAACACCATGTTCTTCTTGAGAAAATGCATACCCATCTGAAAAAGCAAAGCAAGAAAAAAATAAATCACTGGAGTCCAGCTCAAGGGCACAGCCTGTTTTTAGAAACAGTTTTAGGCATCACTAAAGTTACATGACTGAGACCGCAACAATCTTCATTTCCGTGCTGCGCTTCTGACATTTACAGCTGTGCACTGTGTTGCCCACGTGGCACAGAAAGGATGTCTGCTGCCAGCTCTGTCTTACTGTTCCCCTCCTCAGGTCAGGTTACTGTACAAAGTCAACATTTCCCTCTAAGTTAACCTGACTAATAAGCTACAGATTGATTTGGACACCATGTGTATTCCCATAGTGGCAGAACTTCTTTAAAGACTTAACAGACAGGTAGAGATTTGCATTTTGGCTCGACTCCTCTATAGTCTGCTTGGTATCAGCAGTTTCCCTGGAGGAACATGGAAATGTCTAGACCACAAGTGGATCTGAGTCACATCTTGCTCTTAACTCCACTCAGGGATTTCCCACATTACGCTCCCCCCCTCCCGAAGTTTCCAGGTGGCATCTGACAAATCACACCAAGAAATACTCAGTTCTCTTGGCCACCCGTATCTTGAATAGAGCAAACTTTAACATATTCTGGAGGTCTCTATTTTGCACAAGTTAATCCTGCTACCTAGCACAATCCTTTGGTCTCCCTAGAAATTACTCTGATGAAAATAACCATGTGTCTGATTTCTTTTAAAGTATTGTGGACAAGGCAAGTGACATTTCTGACATCATCTGCAAAACACCATGTTATTGGTAAAACAGTCACAAAAGCTAATGGGCCAATATAGTGAAACGCCAAACAATATTTAAAGCAGACATGACCCTGCACAAAATTCTGAACAGAAAACTACAGCAAAGAACAACAGACTTTGTGACACCAAGGAAAGGGGATTTTCAGGTGTAAATGGGTAACCAGAAAGGAGAAGAGCAGCAGATTAGCATAGTTACAAAAATGGAGAAATAGGAAAGTCATAGGCTATACAGAACAGATAATGCAGGCAAGAGTTGGCAGATATGAACACTGTCTGGGAGAACCCAAGAATTATACCATGGCTAACTCTCCATGGGCAACTCTCCATCTCCCCCAAGCAGCTCTGGAAACAGGAGCTTGTGAATTCTGAAATCCTGCCCCAGATTCACCCCAGGCTGAAAGACACAGCACCAGATAAGGATGGATGTTCCAATTACTACCCAGAGACCTAGCAAATGTCTTTCAGGTATCCTCCCTTAACAGGCTCAAGACATATTCCCGCCCCCCCCAGATCAGGTACCAAGGTGAGACAAGACTGGAGCACAACACAGAGGGACCCTGCGACAGAAAGGCACACAGGGCTGAATACCCTCTTTAAGGCAGGAGGGATGTAAGGCCCCTAAGCAGCTTGATGCTTTGAAGCAGGTGACCAATGCTGGTAGCCAGGAGAAGCCCAGAAGGCCAGAAATGAACTGTATCCCGAGTGAGGCTTGTTAAACCTTCACCTTGACAACCAAGTTGGGACCATGTGAGCCAAGCACAGATGCTCAAACACTCCTAGATCTTTTCCTCTGGCTGATGCCTGCACAGGGAGGGTGGTCAGCAACTCCTATACAGCTGTAAACTGCTGGGAAGAGTCCCAGAACACTAGGGATGACCACTGTTCAATTAATGTGGACGGTCTTCTCCTCTCTCACAGAATGCAGGTAAATGTCACCTCTGAAGCCACAAGGACTTTGCTGTAGATTCAAGGTCTTAAGGCAGAACACATGCTCCCTTAGCAGGAGAGCACATTGTCAGCAGGTTAGCTGACCTGAATCACAAGCACAGTAAGAAATCTTTGCCAGTAAATGGAGAGGATTCAAACAGAAATACATCATCCAGAACTAACTCACATCTCCCTCTTGGAGTGATTGCAGGACAGTATGAACTTTGATTTGATTACATGATCGATCATCCCAGCATCCCATTTTATTTTCCCTGAGACAATATACATGCAGCTACAGAGGTACAGGTTGGTTTTTCCTGTCTCTATGAAGGTTCATAGAATACATTCACAAAATGCCAACAGTCTCTTGGAAAAAAGTATGTGCATGCTGGATAATTGCAAAGGAAATATGATTTACAAAACAGGCTTTCATTTTAAAAAGGATAGATTTACACTTAAATACCTCTAGTGGGTTTGTTCCACGCTGAGGGCCAGCATACTGTTAGCTTTTTTTCAGCAAAATTCTCAATGGGAAGTCAACTTGGTCAAAGACTGCAAGCTTAAGCCCTGAAAGACTAAAGCCCATGCCCCATAACATGGTCTGCATCAAGATGGCTTTGCTGTATTTACTTATCCTGTAAGATCATTCAATGCAGTAGATTCTTCAGCTGACATAACTACCGCAAATCCGGCAGTGACCACACAAGTGTGTGGAGCCCGTCAACCCCAGGTATCTTCCCATGACCTGCTTATTTCCAGTGCTAGCACAGGCCTATAAACCAGGCAGCCCAAGCACTCTGCAAAGTAAATGCAAAATGCCATAAAAAACAATACGTTCACCACTCTCACACCAGTAGAAAACATTTTAAAATGGCAACAAATTTCAGGCTAAGACGATCAATGGTGAAGAATACCAGGGGTATCCTTGATCCATCCTGAAGTATCAGCAACAAGGGTTTTGTGTGTACATCATGGGAAAGGGTGTGACTCCCATACTTACACGCTACCCTACTTAGTTGAAGTTCAACATTTGGCAGTTTATTTAAAACCTCTCTTGTTGATCTCTATACAGGAAGATGAGTTCATATCACTCTTTTTTATTCACACTACAATTAAAATTAAGTTTCAAGCTGTTCAGGCAGCTGACTGTGCCTTGTGGAGTCAGAACACTGTGAATGCTCGAGTCCCATCCGCACTGCCCAAGCAGCTGTACATTTCCACTATTTTCAAATTCCATCCAAAAACAATGAAAGTTTCCATCTGCCAGTTGCTAGGGAACTTTTTGGAAGTTTGAACTTTTCCCTCAACTCTAGTTTTAAAACCACACCTATGAGCCTGCCCTGAGAACAAGGCCCTCATTGTTCAGCTGCCCTGCAGCAGCCCAAGGAAGGAGCACATTTCTTTGGGGCTTTCTGGGCACAATCCACTCATGGCCATCACAGAAGGAAGGACCTTTGTACTCAGAGACTTTTTGTTAATGAAGGAAAGGTGCACTTCTGAATATCTGTCAGTGGGGCTCATTTGTTAAGAGGAGATTCACGTTCTCATCAAATCTAAGGTTTCCCTCGTACCAGATATTATCAGGCAACCTACTGCATTTCAAAAGCATCTTGTTGGTTTGTTTTAAAGCTTTGATATTTTATTAATTAGTAGATCAGAATCTAGTCTCCCATTAGGTTTCTAATGTAACACACTCTTTTTCTGTTTACTGCAATGACTATTCTGGTCTGTGCAATGCTGGATTAGAGAAAACTGTTTCCACGCATGTGTCTTGAACATAGACAGTAACACTGCACAAGCTCAACAGCCCACTTACATGCACCGACTTCCAAGACCAGGACCACAAAGGGTCCAGAGCGCTCTTTTTATTCCAGAAAATCTGCTCACGGAAAGACTGCGTACAGTCTTACTGACTTCACGGATTTATTTTAGAGGCCTCCTACTCCGTGCACTCTCCTCTGATATACCTGAACTGTCTGTCTCAACCAGCAAGAGGGCAGTTCTCACTGGAAGCCTGTCAGAAACCCTACCTTCCGCAGCATTTCGATGTTTCATACATGCGGTGATATTATGATTTAGTATAGTCCAAAGTATAAAATACATTTTACCACCATGTTGTTTGCCTTTGGAGAAAGATGCCCAGATTCAAATCCACTAAAATTAAGTTTTAGGGTTTGGGGGGATGGGAAGAGCTTTTTTTTTTTTTTAAGAAAAAAAACTCTTTTAGGAAATGTTGCTTCTTAGATACCAGAAATCACCCTGATGTAATAACAATCAACATTAGGGTATCACTTGGCCAGCCAAAATCCCTCTCAGGCCAGAGAGAGATTTGTCTGGTTCTGCACAGTTTTTAAAGAGATTTGCTATGATGTTGCAGTTCATATTTACCAATTAAACAGCAAATGCTAACTCAGCTTTGACTTCTCCCGCAATCCTCTTCCACTTATCCTGGGAAAGTGAGAGTTGCTTTAAATCTTGAACATTTTGACTAATGCTTACAGATATCATGCATTTCTCTGCTGATAAACTATGCCCGTGTTTTCTAAAGGACCCAAGAGGAATCCCTGACAAATGGTTCCATCTCTTTCGTCCCAGATACTAACCTACCAGTATTTGCATGTAGGAAACAGAGCCAGATGCCACAGCATCAATTCTAAACTAATTATTCCTATTTCTTTTTCTTAAGTTGATTTTAAAAGATTTGAACTACACTTCAGAGTCAACAAATGCATAGCTTGATAAAACTACATGTATATTGTATTTCAAACACATGCAAGACTCGATGATCTTAGAGGTCTTTTCCAATCTTAATGATTCTATGATTCTAAGATAAGCGGAAATTGAGTTTAAAAAGCATCTCAAGTAGTTACCCTGTTGTTTTTCCAATCAAAATACACCAGCAGAAAAATGCAAGGAAGAAGGTGTCTGCTAGTGGAGAATAAATGGTGGGATTAGAGCCCTCAGCATGAACACATTATTATTATTCACCAGCTCCCACACTGCAAAATGAACCTCAGATGACAGGTGCTTTTTCTCCATTGATTAATAAGGTGCAAACCACACACTCTCCATTCAGATTTACTCTATTCAATCACCATATTCTGTCAAAGGAAGAGGGATTTTCTTTGCTACCATAGGAAATCTGGGCCAAGTGCAGTAATCCTCATTCAGGCATGGCTCTCCACATTTCAGGGGGAGTTCTGCTGGAGCACTGCTTAACAAGAGCGGGATTCAGCTGTTTTTAAGAGCATACTGAGACAAATGACAACTAAACACTGGCAGGGGGTATTCTGAATTACAGGAGGGAAACTGCACTAGAGGGATGGTATGGGACTTTCCTTAAAGACAGACAGGTCTGAGAGTACCTGAGCAAGTGAGGAGCATCACCTTTCCCATCCTGCTGGTGAGGTTCTAGGGGCACAGGTGATACAGGTCAGTCATGCAGGAAAAAAGGGAGGTCAAGAACCACCTTTTGTATCTACAGAGCTTGTCTAAAGGAGATGCTACTTTCACAAAGTCACAGCAACACAAGACACAAACTTGGATGGAGACTTGGAGAAAGCTCACCTGGAGAAAACCTCCTTGCCAGCAAACCCTCTGAGAGGGAGAGCTTCTGGGAGTCATTATTGCTCCTTCCCTCAAGTGTGAACCCCACAGCACACTAAAGGCAAGGGTCCAAAGACATGCCTGAGAGGAGCCTGGTGGCACTTCCTGCTCCCTTTTAAGAGGCTTTAGAAAGCAGATGGCAACGGGCAATCTCCAATTTTACCAGGCATCCTCACCAGATGCTACACCAAGCCCGGAGGCCAGTGTTGTCACCATTGTCTACCAGAGTCCACTGGGATGGTTTTATGTTAGCACATGAGCTTGACAACCGTATAAAACTCTTCCACTAAAGTCTCGTGACAATGCCATCCAACAGGAACTTCACCTTCTTGTTTTGTTTTGTGTTTTTTTTTTTTTGTTGTTGTTGTTTTTAAAGTTTTCATAAAGCTTTCCAGAAGTTATACTGGTAGGAAGGAACCACATGTTCTATGACAGTACAGTTAGTAGATGGATTGCTGTCATGCTTCTGACAGCTCTACATGATTCAGGAACACAAAAACAAAGCCAGAGCAAGAAAAACAGCCATGAAGGTCTTACACACTTTAAGGGCATACCTTTCCAGATGGACAGGGGCTACTCTCCAAGCCAGTCACTCTGAGCCAGCTTCTTTACTGGGAGGAGGTGTTTAAGAGATTAATCCTGGCTGGCACTCCTGTATGGCACTGACATGGCACTGGCTGTGCCACCCGCTTTGGGGGCTGGATCCGCCAGAGCCTGATGCTGTATGGGAGCACCCCAGCCATGTATCCTGCCTGAAGGTCTTGTGCTGTGCTAATGCTTTTGGAGAGGGGCTGGCTCACCAACAGAGAGCTAAGGAAACACACAGAGTGAGCTTCTGCCTTTCAATACAGGGCTTTGCAGACTTAACCTCAGTCATCTTTTTCCTCCCACCATAGACCACTAGTAGTATCCCTGAAACTCCCCATGAGATTTTTCTCCTTTCCATGTAACTAGAAACAAAGCTATTCAGGTATTGTTTCCTCTCCAAAACTTTGGAAATGGTTGTTGTCAAAAATAGCGACTCTCAAACCAGTACTGCATCTTTATAATCTGTGCTAGGAAATTTAATCCCATTTTTCTTCCTTGTTGGGACCAAGGCAATTTATTTGCTTAAGCCTTTGTCAGCTCTAACTAAACAAACCATTTTCCTGCTTTATATGCAAGTGTCAGATTCCGAGTCACACTAGTAATTTTTGGAAGAAGTGGCTTTTACCGACTGGGAACTTGGAGCCTGGTGGAAACATATGAACAGTTCAAGACTTCAAACAGAGCGCTTTAGTGTGATTTAAGATACTGGCCCAGCATGTCAAGGCTACTGCCCTATTCATCAACTCTTTGCTTTGAAGATTTGTAGTTGTTTGTAAACAGTTGTACAATTTAGAGTTGTGAAAACAACACGTGTTCCCTGGATTTCATGTGACCTTGTACATATAGCAGCTATGCAACATTGGAAAATAACATTTGACAAGAAATGACAGAAGTTTTAAAGAGTCATGGATACACCATAAAAAGCGTCTTTCAATCCTAACAGCTTCACAATCAAAATTTACGTTCATGTGAAAAACAGACGGCTGATTGTAACCTGGCCTGACTCATTTAGCACTTAATCATTTGCATTTATGGGGAAGCTGGTTATCCAAACTAGTGTTTCTTTTGATATCTCATTTTTCTTTTCCAATAGCTATTCACCTACTAACAACCTCATGATGTGCTGTACCAGACTAAAAGCATATATCAAGCCTGACTAGTCACCACTGACGTATCTCCCTTCTGCACTATGATAAGTCTCTACAGCAGACTACTTTGACAGCAATTTATTTATGCATTTTATGGATTTCTTCTGCCAATCATCGCCTTTGGAATCTCCTCAAAGAGTGTATTTGCATGCCCAAAGCCGTGCTGCCATCAGCATCCCTGGCTCCTTGACACAAAGGATTAAATCCTGGCAGGAGCACATGGTCCACAGGGCTACTCTGCGTACCAGCCTCTTTTCCCAGGAGCAATGAGATTGATCACTAAAGACCCTATATCCCTTGACAGTGTTGGGCTTGCAACAGCTCTATGAAGGACAAAGACTAGCAGATCCATCACTGTGCCACCCCTTCTAGTCAAATTCCCCATGGAAAACAGGAATACCTCAGGCATTTGGGTTCTGAAATCCCAGCCCTGCCTCCATGGCCTGAACCACAACCGCTCTGCTACAGAAGGTGACACAGCCAACAATGAGATTTGACTTCCCTGGGGTTCTTAAACAGTCAGGGGTGTCTCTTCTCACTGCAACAGCAATACAAAACCCAAATCCTGAGTACCTGTTCCTTGCCCTGTGCACAGCAGTACTACACACTTGGGGGCTATTTTCTTTAGTAAGATGAGCATATTTTGACCACCAGTTTAATGACAAGAGACTGCATTTTACCACTAGAAGGGGTTGACTGGACTCCCTGATCCCTCGAGACAGCATGGTCCATCAGTGTATCTGGCCTACAGAGCCGTTAGATTATTTTTAATGCTGTGGAAGTCTTTCTAACACTGTCAAAAAAGGTCAGGTTGAGAAAATCAAGGCCTGTCACACGTTCTTCTAGGAAGATGAATAAATGGATGACCTCTACACCAACAAGAAATGCAATTTATTCCAAATAGCAGCAGTAACAAGATGTGTTGTTGCATCTCTTCTCCCAGCAGAGGACAAAGAGGGAGAGGAGAGAGGCAGCTCTGCACGCCATGGCTTTCCTAATCAGAAACACACAGAACCCCTAACTGGCATTACTAAAACATTCTCAGCTAACCACAGCTAATACAACTCTTCATAAAGCAACCACTTCTCTATAAGCTAGGCTCTATCACAACATTTATTTTATTCTGCAGAGTTTTTGATTTTACAGTATTCTTGAGACTATCAGGATTTTACATTTAGAGAACCTGCGTATTGGGATTTTGTCATTTGGGCCTGTTGATTGGATCCTAGGGAATTATCCACATTTGAGCTCCACTTGCCTAGGGCCAAATACACTAATTCCACTTCCAAATGTATATGTCTTGCTTGGCAGCTCAGCCTCTGTGCTACATTATCTCTACCTACAATTTAATTAAAAAATAATCACCCTTCATTTCACTCTGGGACTGACTGCTGTGAAACACATGCATACATGATCCACTACTTACGTGATACACTTTGCTGGACAGAATGAGCACGGAAAAGGCTCGGAGGAGTTTTCCTGCCAAGCCTTTTTAACAAATGATCACGTTCGTTCACACTGAGGGAGAGAAAAAAAAAATACCAGTGAGTAACCAGATAATTTCAAGGCAGAAGTCAACGGTGTTTAAAGTACTTGGCAGCTTTGACTTTGTCAGTATTTAAGATGGTTGTAGCATGAAAAAGAATTTTCTCTTTCTTTAAACTGCACAGTACCAAGGGAACTCTCTAATAACGGAAACTCCTCCTTTCTAAGGCCACTTTGTATAAGTTTACATTTAGTTAATCCATCCCTAATATTACCTAAATCATTGTGATTTCTGAATGCCCAATGCCCGTAAATTATTACAAACCATATCAGAAGTCTGACATCAAGTGATATGAAACATTAAAAAGGAGATTTCTCTTTAGTATTATGTACATGAATCATGGCACCCACAAACTGCCTTAGAGAGAAGGAGCAAAGCATTGTGGCTTAGCACATAGTAAAAGGCTTCTATCACACCTGCAAAACGGCCTGAAGCAACCAAAGTTGGGACCCATAGTTAATTTTGTCTTCTAAAAAACACTCTCATTTTCACCTCCCACACTGGAAAGAAAATTTTCTATCCAGTTTTTGATTAAAAACCCCTTTGGTTTATAAAGTGCCTGTCAAAGGCCTGAAAAATTATTACTGAATTTACAGAAAGTGAAAATACAAACTTAAGGTGAAAAATACAGAATGCTTACAATAGGTTTAACATATGTACACAAGTCATTAAAGACACTCTCCACTCTGATTTTCATTTAAAAACCAATTCATTTCATCAAGAATTTTATGCCCAGAATTAACGAACGATGGCTAAAATCCTGACCTTTCAAAGCACTTAATTAAGTATACAAGTCCCACTAAGTTCAACAGGGTTTTAAAATAACGTAGGTGTCCAAATGTCATTGCACTGGAGCTCAAATAACTTATATATCAGATTATTTTGAAAAAGATATTACAGTCTATTTTAGTTCAAAGTTCCTCTGTGATTGGGTTGGTTTTTTCCATCTTACCCTTGTTCCTAACACTGAAATAGAGCCAGCGCACAGAAGGGATCTGTTTGCTAATGCAGCTCCTCGCAGTGTCCTTATCCCATTTGCACCACATTTACACTGTGTTTCCATTTTCACAGTCTGCTTGTTCTTTCACATTTTTATTCACAAGCAGTAATTCCACTGGTTATGCTGCAAACATGGATACACATCTGAATGCCAACGTTGATATCTTTCTTGGATTAAGATTACAAATTCACATACATTTGGTATATGGAATGGAAATCCCAGCAAGCACAGCTGCTGCTGTCAACAAGATTACAACAGCTTTAAACAAACAACTCCCTTTCATTGAAGCAGTTTGCTAACTTCAAACAAGAAAGTAACCAAAGAATGTCTGAGATGCCTATAATATGTAACCCAGCCTTGCAGGCTTATATTCCACTTAATAGTCCATTAGGGTAATATCCAGGCTCACAGTCCTCTGTTCAGTGCATAATGAGATTTCACGAAAGAAAGGGAGGAATCCTTCTCTTTTTCCTGTGATCTCTAAGCTCAGACACCTGAACTAGAAACTTGTACAGCCCCTTAAACTTGGACCCCTCCTTAAAATCTTTACAAACTCTCAGCATTTTCAGACACTTGGTCTCTCCCCCTCCTTCCCTTGGCACCATAGAATCACACCTGCAACAGATATGCCAGGTTGCTTTCCCTGCCTGCAGTCAGTAGTATCCCCTCAATATAAAATACAAGTTGATAACAGATTTGGAAGCAAACCTATAGATACCAACTGAGAGTGTCAAATGATCTTTAAGAGCTCTTGGATCATGAGATCTGCATGCATGCAACGAAGAAAGGATCACAGGTTTCCACTAAAACCATGGTTACAGCATAGAAGCTTCTAAAAATCTTGGAAGATCCAACTGGTTAAAAAACCAAAGGCCAGCTTGCTGTAAGAATATCAAGTACGTACACAAAGAAGTCTCCAACTGCTCAAAGAAGGCAGCATAATAGAAAGCACATACTACAGAGAATCACCAGGTAAGGGGATGGCAGGCACAAAGCAAGACACAAGACTTCTCTAACCTTTAACAGGCTTACGAAGTTAACAGCCTGCAGAATCAATCATTACTAGTGCATGTGCAAACTAGCAATGCTGTATTGTGCAACCTCCCGCTGATTGCAGAGGACTGCTGGGTTAACTTGTAAGTCCACTGACTGGTAAGCGTAGTGAAACACTGTCTGAATCTACTGCTGTCCTGTGAATGACAGAAGTGGAATACTTGTTCATATCCTGCAGGTAAAAAAGAACATACAGCTAGGGTCTTTCCCATCTAAGCAGGAAAACTGGAAGGTGGTTTTGGATAGATGGCTTAAAAAAAGGATCTTAAACTGATTTGTTCTGAGGGACAAATAAGCAACATCTGCCACTGAGAATGGAATTAACCACAGCAGCAAAAGGCACGAGGAACAAATTCTTCACCTGCCTGTCTACTACACAGCAACAGATGAAGTGCAGGATGGTATCTGCTACAGGCCAATAACGGTTAGCTCCTCAGGCTTCTATGTGCAATGTGTGGAGGAAAGCGTGCTGTCAAGGGACTTCTGAACATGAGTGACACGTTGCAGCTCTAAGGAAGCCAAAGCTAGACTTAACTTTGATATTGTTAATTATAATCAACAATTTCAAGACTGAAGTCATATCTGATTTTCCCATTTGGGAAATTATACTGGATCGTATGCAGAGAAAGAAAAACTCATGGAAGAATTAGAGCATTTGTGGTTTAAGTACAAGGGATCATGAAACAAACTGCAAGTCAGTCAAGTGCTATAAAACGAACTCTTAATACAGAGAGGTAAACGCAACACAGCTCTTCTGAAATGGATGAGTATTTGATTTATTAATTTATATTAGATCTCCCAATACAAGCCCTGAAAGGAAAAGAAAAATGAAGTTAAGTGCGTTTCTCAACTAGATTAAAGTGTTTGTACTGAGTCCCTGCTTTCAGAAAAGGTTTTTGTCTGCTACAAACAGATAAGAAAGTGAAGACTTCTCAGTCTCCCTCACACTGATGCAAAACTAATGATGACGTCAGACTCGCAGGCATCAGGTTAGGCCTTGCTCACAGAAATACTGCTTGTAAATCAATCCCAAGTATTAGCCATGATTTTAAGTGTTAATTCTGCTTTCCAGTGACTCCGAGCCAGTGCCTAAGCCCTCCCATGTGGTCTAAGGATGGCATCTTAAGATGCATCGAGGCAAAAGGATAAGAGATCATACTCTGAATATTGGATATATTTGAGTTCATACTCAGGACCTCAAAAATGGTGTCAGAATGGAAGAAATCACAAACCCAGACATCCTTATGGGAGTCAGTGACTTAAGAAAGCGACAGTGCAATATGCTTAAGTTTGTTAGTGATCTCAGAAGGGGTGAGGGAGAGACACCATCTACCTGTAATTATATGAAGGACAAAGGACACGAACAAAATACTTTGAACTAAGCAAAACAAATAGTAGCTTAGAAAAAAACTATTAAAAATGTCCCAATTTGCAGGATTACTATGAAAAAATGGATTAAAAAAAGTCATTACTCAAGTCATCTGAAACCAGAGTCAGTTGCTATCAATAATAAAGAATACTTTGTGCCAGGAATACCTTTGCAATGGCTTCCTAAAAGGGTCAAGATGATTTCTGTTTGCCTGGAAGTCTGTGCTAATGACATTACATGAATTCATTAAATGAATGACAAATCAAAAGGTAAACTAAAGGCAACATGTTATTTCATAACAGTATTTTCCATTCCATGAATAAAATGACTCTTCCATTTTTGTATCTGAAATGCTCTAAGATGTCAGAGACCTTAATTTTGTTTTTCTGTGTTCCTTTCTTCTCATCCCTCACAAAAGCAAACAGCCCTTAAATCTGGGCAACAAACATCTGGCTTTACACATTCAAATGAGGTGCATCAAAACAAACAGAATAATTCAAAGCTGACCACAAGGTCCCACTAGCTCATTTGCTCAAGTAATTAAAAAAAGATGAGCTTCACCACCAATTAACCTACTGAGCACTAATTAGCGTTAATGAGGATTTGTTGTACTTGGTATAGCTTGACCCAGAATGTCCTCCCAAGTCCACTAATTGGCTGGTGGCAAAAGCAGGGCTCACAAAGAAGGGAAGGTTGAAGTGAGTGCAGGTGTCTTTTAAAATTAGATCTTCCCTGAGAAAACACACAGTTTAAAAAAAAAAATTCAGGGCCCCCCTTCTCTTACAAGAACTGAACTCTTAAGAAATGAGTTTGTGTTTTGTTATCATTTACTAGAGGAGATAGCGAGCGCAGGCACACCAAATGGGCAAAGACACTTAGTTGCCATTGGTTTTAACTCGCTGCCCTTCTGGGTTATAGGAATTCAATCAGATACACACATATGAAATGATTTGGTTTTGTTTCTGCTTTGCCACTTTCTAGAAGGAAGAACTGAGCTATTAGTGAAGCCCTACTAGTGCTGCTAAAGATGACACAAATAAAATACAGAAGCACATATCCCAGCTGCTATCCCTGTGCCTTAAAAACACGCAAAGAACCCGTGGCAGAGACATGGCCATGAAGGAGGATCCAGGGAACCACAGGCCGGTCAGCCTGACCTCGATGCCAGGGAAGATTATGGAGCAGTTCGTTTTGAGGGCGCTCATGAGCCATGTGCGGGACAACCAGGGGATCAGGCCCAGCCAGCACGGGTTCATGGAAGGCAGGTCCCGCTTGACCAACCTGATCTCCTTCTATGACCAGGTGACCCGCCTCGTGGATGACGGAAAGGCTGTGGATGTGGTGTACCTGGACTTCAGTAAAGCCTTTGATACTGTCTCCCACGGCATTCTCCTGGAGAAGCTGGCGGCTCACGGCCTAGACAGGTGCACTCCT
>VZTQ01001011.1:64391-170011 GCA_013400755.1 Pelecanoides urinatrix
TTTTTAGCCTGGAGAAGAGGAGGCTGAGGGGAGACCTCATTGCTCTCTACAACTACCTGAAAGGAGGTTGTAGCGAGGAGGGGGTTGGTCTCTTCTGCCAGGTAACTAGCGATAGGACGAGAGGAAATGGCCTCAAGTTGCGCCAAGGGAGGTTTAGATTGGACATTAGGAAAAACTTCTTTACTGAAAGAGTGGTCAGGCCTTGGAACAGGCTGCCCAGGGCAGTGGTGGAGTCACCATCCCTGGAGGTATTTAAAAGACGTGTAGATGAGGCGCTTAGGAACATGGTTTAGTGGGTATGGTAGTGTTGGGTTGACGGTTGGACTTGATGACCTTAGAGGTCTTTTCCAACCTTAATGATGCTATGATTCTATAGCTCTTCAGTGCAAGATACCCATAGGTAAGCCCAAAGGGCAAGCAAGATATATGTACATCTGTGGGTAAGCCCAGAGGACAGGAAAAAATGCAACTGTTTTTCCTGTCATCTGAATAGCTGTGATCCCCCTCGCCCCTGCAGGTGCAGTGTCACTGTTTCTTCTATCCTACAGTGCTGCCGCAGCATTTGGCAACAGGTAAATCATTGTACAGCCTGGTTTAAAACAGGAAACCTTCCAAAGCTTAGGCTGAAATTCTGCCCTTAACTCCACAGCCTCCCTCCTACCCATATGCATTTTCAAATGGAGCAGCAGACAAACCCTGGTTCAGCCTCTTTCCTTCCACTGTCACTGTTACTCTAAACATGTCGTCGTCTGAGAAGCCCTGGCTGGCCTGTATTCCTCTCCTGCTGGAAGAAGCATCTTGCAATGCGTTGTCCTTGCACTGCAACAGCAAGGAGGGAGGGAGGGTAGAAGAAGTTTTTTTCAAAATATCCAATGTGGCTAAACACAAGGTAGAAGATCAGGAAGTTTCTGTCCCTGTCATCTTTAGCTGCGGATTAGATTTTGAGGGGAGGATAGGATACTCTTCCTTTTTAAAATTTAGAATTAGAACATAATAATTGATTTCTTCCATACATTCGAACAGTAACTTACACGAAAGTTTGCTGTTTCTTTGTTGACATGTTTCTGTCACCAGAAGTTACATCAACATAAAATATGAAGAGCAAGAAAAAAGTTCTGAAACAGACAGACTTCCCCAGCTTTGAGCAACCCTAATCACCAAAAAAGTAGATTGTTTATTTTCATTTCAGTTTCTTGGTTCTCAAACTCCATTAAGTTTCTTCTAAAGAAGAACCAGAGGTTCGAGCACTACAACTTCTCCCCAAGTATGACCTGGCAGAGGGGACTCACGGATCCCTCTCCAGCTGCTAGGACACACGAAGTATTCCTGCAGATTTATTCACAAGCTCCATCTCTCACCTTTCATGCAGCGTAACACTGCTTAAAGGCTTACAGCACCAGTCATGGTCCTGGGGGACAGAGCAAGTACCATAATCCAGACAGAGTCTGTGGCCACACCTTTGTAATTGGCCAGAGGAGACCCTTTTTTCTTTCTCAGATACTCCCTGCTGGCTGAGTGCACTCCTCCAGCACAGTCGCAGGCCTCGGTTTAACTTGTTTTCTTTTAGTTTAGATTCAAGTACATTACTTGAATTCACATAAGGGAGTTGTTAAGAGTTATGCAGCGGGCAGAGAGATGACAACTAACACAGACTTAGCGTAAGGAGAACGTAAAGACAATGTTCTTACAGACCAGGAATTCAAAATTAAAGCATGCAAATCATCTCAAATGCAAGTCATACTAATGCTGAGGGTTCAGCAAAACTCAAGTATGTATGCTCAAATACCTAGAACAACTCACGGCTGTGGAAGAAAGGCCTGACTGGCTGAGTGACCAAATATACCTCCATCCTCTGGGCTTCAGAGACATCGCAGAGAGGAATCACCCTCCTACAGAATAGCAAAAGTAGCAACTGTAGGCTTCTGCTGATTTCTCTCTTTTGGTCCACAAAGGGGAGATGTTATTTTTGGTTATCTAGCATTGGATTGCAGGAATGTTTTACTCTGAGGTCAATCAGGGTAGGAGGTCTTTTTAATTTAAAAGGCAAACAGGCATTACTGATAGTGAAGCTGCAGTGTAATCAAAGGAAATCGCAGAGCATTTCACAAGGAAGCGTCTGAAGCATACACAGTAAAACAAAAATCAGCATTTTCTTTGCAGAGTCAGCGTCTACACACACTGCTCCTTAATCACTCAGGATCCAGCTGAAATAGAGACATCCAAATCCATGTTCCTTTTGCATTTTTCTGTAAATACTCAGCAAGCCATCAGCAAAAACCCAGACCATGGCTAGAAGACCAAAGGGTCAACAGGCACAAACCACAGGGAAATGAAGACAGAAGAGTGGCCTGTGCCACTTGCAGGCTGAGGTGCAAGAAGTTAGCTATCAGAGGTGACTTCTACACCTAGACAACCAAGCTTTAGGGAGTACCAAGTCCTTGCTGATGGTTCAGCAACAGCCAACGCTCCAGGGAAGCTGGAGGCCTTATGCCCTGCCATGGTATAACATCTGCAGGCCTTGTTAATGCAGCAGCTCCCCTCCAGCTGCTTCCCAAGTGCATGTCACAGCCACAGAGGAGAAACTCCCTTTCCCTAGATAGGAAATAACTATTTAAGGAACTTTCCCTCTTTAAGAGTTATATTTGACACTATCCAGCCAAATGTTTGTCTGTTAAGCATCAAATGTATCTGGATGTGTGGCCCTGCGAGACCGACTTGGAGCACACTTACAGCAGCCGTGTAGTGGTGAGCTCTCCAGGCCTGCAACATGCAGTACTGAGCTCAGCTCACAGATGGCTGCAAGTCATTTATCCCACCTGGACATGAAAAGGTTGAGTGTCACACAAGTTCGGCTGCAGCTCCATGGACACCCTTTGTGATGACTGATGGCTAAAGCGGTCCCCACCCTTACCAGTCAGTTAGAGAACCTGACAGTGCTCCCCACACCATTCCATTTCCTTCAGCTCCTTTATCACATGAACCCACAAAGAGTTGAGCTGATCCAACTGAGGAGATAGGGCAAAGATGGGCCAATATGACCACAGCTGATAAGGAATGGTCTGGCAAACTCATAAGCTAGCCCTACAGCCACATCAACAAAAAACCATGGATCCATGACCCCCACCCAATGCCCTGGAAAAACATTGTTACAGCTTGTGATTTGGCCTGGTAGCATACTACTAAACCAAAACAGCAGCCTTCCTTTCCCATTACGTCTCAGAGGTTTGAATGCAGGACAGCAGCACGAAGGAGAGCCTGCAGCCACTGTGCAGCAGCAGGCCCTATGTCAGGTGCATGCAAGTCTACCCATGTTGCCACATCACCTTGTGCCAGTGGCAGAACCACCCTGCAACAGCAGATAAGCTTCCGCCAGCCCTGTATGCAGCACCCAGACTGTATGTAGAGTTCTGGGATCAAATTCTCCACTCTAAGCCCACAAAATCCTCTTCAAGTTGGTCCTTAAAGTTGAATGGCTAAAAGCAGGACAAAACTTTTCCTTCTGGTGACAAGCAAGCATGATTTACATTTTCTTTTGTCATTAACGATGTCCTAAGGCAGAAAAGCCAAACAGATCCCTCCTTTGACTCCCAAAATCACTTGGACAATCCATTCTAGCCTTCATTTTTGAGGCTGTTATTCCTAAACGTCTTTCCAAAACCACTTCTTTGAACAGCAGACAGTATTACCAAGCACCTTTTAAAAATACCATCTAAAAAAAGTAGAGGCTAAACATTATATGCCTCTCTGAAAAGCAACAACCCTAAGAAAACAATAAGTGAGATCTCTCTCTGCTTAGAGTGCCTTCTATTTCTAAATACTGCAAACATTAAGCATGTGTTTATGCATTTAATTACATGCGGGGGGGGAGAGGGGGCAGGCATCATCATCAGCTGTCCCAAAACCAACTAACTTAACACAAAGTTGAAGCTGCCCAGTTTTGCCTTCAGCCTTTCCAAAATGTAGGAATTGACTCAACTGAAACGTCTGAGAAGCAGAAAAGGCTAAAGTGTGACTTGCTGCTTTTCAGCTATCCTCCTTTTGGTATCAGTGCTGTTTACTTCTTGTCCATAAGTGCCTCACTTTGCACTTACTCTAGTGGGTGCTTGGTCATATCCTCTACAGATAAGGTGGCAATACAGTTGCAATTATAACATTCTTTTCCTACTCACTCATTTTTTTCAGTAGTCACCTTGGAGGTTGAAGTTTTCCATGCTTGGTCTCTATGTAAAGGTGGGTTTTTTTGGTTTGGGGTGGGTTGTTTTTTTTTTTTAATCCAAACTTTCTGGTTTAAAAAAAGTCCACTTACATACTTCGACTAAAGTTAAAATTACTTTTGTGTTCAAAAACTCTAAACTCCCATCAGGTTTTTTCTTCCTTTTCTATAGAGAAAAAAAAGCTTAAGTACAAATCAGGGCAACAACAAAAACTGATGAACTTCGAAAGTGTCTGGATACAATTTAGAGCAAAGTCCAGGACATTTGGTTGATCTGCAAAAAACAAAATTGCTTTTCTTCAAGCTTTTAAGTATTTTGTAATTATCCACTAAAAATGTAGTATCTAGTACAACTTTGTTTTTCTTGTCCTTGCTACATGTAACTTAGTACTTTATTCTTTGCCACGAATCAGAGGCGTGAATGCAGGCTGTCCTGCCTCTCTTCCAACAGGGTTAGCCAGCAGAGGAAGGCAAACTGCTGAAGCCATTAGGCTGGAATAGTTGTTATGGAGCAGTTCTCCTGCTGTGCAGCCTGGAGGGAAGATTTCTTCTTCTCTCCCCTGTGGAGATCCCTGGTGTCCAACCCAGTAACTCAGGATTAGGCATCAGGGAGACTGGCCTCTTAATCAATTTTAACTCTCATCTTGTTATGTTCTCTTTTTTCCTAATCCTTACTTTCAGTTTACAGCTTCATTTTGGCCTTTGTGCTGATACTGTACTTCCATGAACTTTGACTTTGCTAGCAGATTTGATCACAGCTCTAAATCCTTCTCCAGGTCACCAGGTTTCAGCCCTATTTGTGCACTGGATCTCCCTCAAGGTTACGTGATAGGCACAATCAGGATGGGAAATAATTAATTGCTGGAGAAGGGGCATGTCAGCTCCAACTGGTTTGCGCTAGAAGTGCAACTTGGGTCCCCAGTGCCAGTGGGAGCATGGTAACTGCCCCTTCCTCCCAGTGGCCAGCTTCTGAAACCCTCTCTGCCCTCCGCTCCTTCCCACCTCTGCCCCACCGCCTCTCCTCTGCTCAACTCGGAGCAGAATCAAACCTAGTAAATTAAGAGTGCCTCACACATAGGGGTAAGAAATGCCGGAAATTAACAGTACATATTAAAATGAGGAAATAATGTGATGATTCTTACTGATATAGGACAGGAGGGAGAGAGAAAGGGACGAGTGTAAAATAAAACAAAACTATGCATTTTCCACCTACCATACATGAATGTTTACCATATGGAATCAAAGAATTTTAGAAAAACCATTGATAAAATTTTACGTGTTTTTTGCTAGTAAAAAGGGTCTAATATCTTTTTACTAGAAAAGCTGCAAGGAAAAATCGTAAATATGCCAGTCACTTTGTCGTATATGCTGGTGGAGAAATCTCGCCTTTCCTTCTCAGAAATGGTGTGAAGAACATCTGGAAAAATTGATAAAAAGACTCTGAAACCTCAAAACCAAAATACACCTCTCCCCTCTTCAACCTCATTTTACGCTCAAGCTGCATTGGATGGGCCGGATTCAGATCACAGTCATGCATATCCTGAGTAAATATGCTGAAGTCAACACATTCATGAAACAAAAATTCAGCTCCAAACATCCAATGCAGTTTAACCAGTTGAAAATACAGGACAGTTTGTTTCAGATAAGCTTCATTGTACCTGCTGATGTGAAGGAGCCTTAGTGGCACGGTTTCCCTATTCAAGTAACTTGAAATGCATCAATGAAGAGACAAAGTGCTTTGAAATATAATGATCCCAAGCCCTGTTTCTCTTGATCTTAACGAAAAAGCTTGCCTCTTCCTCGGGAACCATGAGATCAGGTCCTCAGCTCATTCATGGGTTTGTTAAGAGAAAAGTTAAGTCTGTTTCTGCCAGCATGAGGCTGAGGGCTCTGCCACTCTCAGCTCCATGCACAGCCACAAGCCTGAGTCAGGTTTCCCACATTGTCCTCTTGCTCCTCCCTAGGGACCTGTGGAGCAGGCAAGTCTCCACGCATACCTGTGTCAGCTCACCGATTACCCATCGGGTCACGCAGCTATTGAAATGAGACAGACATCTGCCCTCACCCACCAAATAAAACAGAGGCTAAGATAAATAAGATGGCTCGCTCTCAGGGTGAGAGCTGGTCATGTGCGTTTCACTAAAGCAACAAAGTTAGATTTGTGAAATGCACTTAAATGAAACAGAATCTCCACCAGTGGGTCTCCTTGTTGAAGACAGCAGTTCCCCCCAGTCTCGCCACTCTGTTTTAGGTATACTGAAAACCAGTATTTGTTTTAGGAAATGGAGATGAAAGAAAGAGGTGGCAGTGGGCATCTGAAAGTAGCAAGAATAAAAAGGCATACTGAAAAATGCTGTGCAAAAGCACACTGCAGTGCTTCCTTGTCGCTCGCAGCTCTACCTCGCTAGTTCTGTTGTCACTTCCCTTTCTCTTTGTTGAAGAAAAGACACTGCCTCCCAGATTTCTGAATAATTCAAAAAAATTCTTCCCAATACTTCAGTGATGCATGCACTTTTCTGCAGCATCCCAGACAGGCCCTTCAGCTCCTTGTAAAGTACGTAAATCGTGAAAGCTACATCGTTCTTGTATCAAATAATCTTCTAATCCCAGCCACCAACCAACTAAAAACAGAACAGAAAAACAACCAAAAAGCTACTTTCAAAGTGACCTCTCTGGCAATTCCAAGACAGAGAAACCCTCTGAAACAGGAAATCTACTGTCGCAAAGAAGGTGCCACACAGTTTTGCTTGCTCTCCATTAGTTGGCCAGTGGAGCAATAAAGTGACATGGGTTTCCAAACTAAAGTTTGCTTTGGTCCCTAATCAGGCTTTACTCCACCTGAACTCCTGCTGACTTCACTGAGAGGTTAGATGAGTGAAAAGTGAATGAGGACTTGAAGATCTGGCCCTTTATGAGCCAAGATTTAGTTGTAAACTTATTTAAAGACACAAAAATCTCCGCAGCTGAACTCAATGCCACTTTTGAACCAAACCTGTAGCAAAACTGTTTGTTTTCTTTGTGTAAATCTTGCATGTTAACGTGATTAAGTCTGCTAGGCAGGTGTCTCCACATGTCCATGTTTGCTTTGGCACAAGAGTTGCCCCTCTCGCCTCTCCAAATTCATGTAAATTTAGTGTTAAATCCTGCCCTTTGTTACATGAGAGTGCCAGGGAGCCCCTCTCCCTTCCCGCACCAAGGCTTGCTCACATCGCAGCTGGGCTGGAGTCCAGCCCAAGCACTGCTGGGTGCCAGGCTGGGGAGGGTAAGTGCAGGTACTCATCTTCCACAAGCAGGCAGGCAAGCATGGCATGGGATCCATCACCAGCCACTTACTGCACACTCCCTCTTCTGCTTCTTAAGCTATTTCTGGAGTTGTCAGTTTTCCAGATACTTGTTTCCCCTGATGAAATCCCCTACTCCTGGAATCATCTGATTTTGCCATCATCCCAGCTTCCATAAAAATAAGTTTTTAGCTGTCCAGATGACATATACAGAGAAATGAGAACATGACCCTTTACAGCTCAAAACAATATACTTAATATAGTCTGCAAGCATCACTCTAATGTTGTTTGCAAGGCTTTTGGGACCCAGCAGTAGTGCTCAGGGTGCTGACACTCTTCCCTGTGCAGACCAGACACTCCCTGATCTACCACTTGCCTTGCTGTTTGCTCCCTGCCATTGGTAAGGCAAAAATTTGCACCTGCTTTTTTAGATTGATACAGGCAAATTCAATTTTAGAAACTGTTCAAAGGGACTAAGGTTCAGAAGGATGTAGCAAGCACTAGTGAAGACATTTTTTATTAATCTGG
This sequence comes from Pelecanoides urinatrix, assembly GCA_013400755.1. Classification (NCBI taxonomy): domain Eukaryota; kingdom Metazoa; phylum Chordata; class Aves; order Procellariiformes; family Procellariidae; genus Pelecanoides; species Pelecanoides urinatrix. The sequence continues at coordinate 72,414 of VZTQ01001011.1, forward strand.
AAAAATGTGCCTAGCGAGAACAGTTGGCAGGGTAAAGACCTTCTAAGACAGGGTATGTGCATTTCAGTATCAAGAGCCACATGCAGATCTTCCAGCACTCCTTCCTCAAGAGCAGTGAGGAACCAGGTGCAATCCTGCCCACATTTTACAGAAATTCAGCTGAGCCACAGCAAACTGTTGGCACCCTGTTGTGCAAGTCTAGATGCACTCACTGCTTTCCAGGCTTTGTCATTAGCAGATTAATCCTAAACATTCAGATCTTGCACCTCATTTTTTGTTTAAGTTCTAGGCAATGATAAAAACAATTATCTCCCTAAATCCTTCTCTTATCTGTAGCTGGGTGTGATTTTTTGTTGTTTGTTTGTGAAAAAACACTGAACAAAAATAGTGTCCACTATGTGGGCCAGGAAAATAGACCCTGATGACAGACAGCTTATCTTCCACAACTGCCTGAGCAAACCAACACCTAATGGATATGTTTTTCAGGAACACTTCCAACCAAGAGCTAACACAGTTACTTGGAGGTGACGGACAGACCCGTGCAGTTTTAACGCAGCTCTCCACTTTCCATTAGAAATTAGGAGACTTCAGCTACTTCCCCTGCCTGCGTAGTGTCACATTGCCAGAAATATCCCAAGAGCAATGGGGCTGCGGGCAGGAGGGAAGAGCAGCGCACGCGTCTTAGCATTCGTTTCCACCGGCTTCAAGGAAATTTTTAAAAAATAAAGAACATGAACCAGAGAGGCTGCAGAAAGTTCCCACTTTGCTTCTTTCCCACCCTCACCCTTCCCTTTGGACAAGCACATGATTTCTAGCAGGTGTGAAAGAGCCAGGAGACAAACAAAAGAGATAAAAGACAGAAGTACTCTGAAGAGCACTCAGGAGGCCACATCACGAGCACAGCACACCAGCTCCTAACAGGCAGAGGCACTCTACCATTATCTAGTTCACAGATGGACCACCCAGAAAATCTGGGAGCAATTAGGAAGGAGAACAAACAAATGCATGGAAAGAAGGGGGGAGGGAGAATGGGAAGGAGGGCCAGAAGGGATTCCTTACATCATCTCCATGCAAGCGTTTCGAGAATGAAGTGAAGCTATATGGAGGAGGAATGCAGATGAAAGAGTTTGCAGTGAGAATGCAATAAAATAAAAGGCTATGAAAACATGTAGCATATGAATGAATTACAACAGGGCCATAAAATATACAGAGAGTCAGGACAGTGGGTAAACAGAGAAGAAACCCATCAAGTTCTTGGAGACACATACACGCACATATAAACAGATCAAATGCTAACTGTCTCTCTCGCTATTAACAGTATGTCAACCCGCCTTGCAACCCAGAGATTCATCAAGCAAAAAACTGACTCACTCTCCTCTCTGGCTGTCAATAACTGGCACTAAATACTGGCAGGAAAACACAAATGCTACAAACCAACACCAATGCAACTTTACACCTTATGCATGGATAAGAGCAACAGCAAGGGGCTCATACTACCAAAGCTGCGTGCTTGGGAACAGCCAGTTTTCTGCTGGCCTGGATTACACTCGCCTGGCATCTAATCAGTCTGTCAGTTAGCACCTCACAACACCAAGTTATACCTTTCTTGCCTGGGAGGCTGACCTTATTTTGGTACCAAGCACTTTGGCTCCAACTAACTTCAAGGTATCTGCTGAGCCCTCTAAAATCAAGGCCCATTTTAAATTAAATGCCTGATTTCAGGCATCTTTGGTGGTTTTAATTGTAGCATAGAAGGTTGCCTTTGTTGACCAGTGCTGCAAAGTTTGCTTTTTCTTTTTAAATGATTTGATGTGCAGTTTGTGCCTTTTGCAAGTGAGCACAATTTATAAACTGTGTTTTGTAGGATCCAAAAGTCACAGCAGAAAAACAACTCAAAATAAAAACTGAGCATACCAAGTGTTTTGAAGTGATCTTAATCAATAACACTGTGTTTACTTTTTCTTGGCCTCTAAGAAACAAACTCTGGTAACTAAGGACATCTTATAAACACATTAAAGTTTACATAAGCATTTTTTAAAGCTTTTCAGTTTACTATAATCTTTGTAGACTCACTCCCTGATAATTTTCCCTAAAAATAGTGCTTATTAACTCACAAGCTCAGTTGAAAAATGTACTATCAGCTCGTCTTAGCAGCAGCTACAATATAGCAATTAGTTTATCTTAGAATAGACATCAAAGGCTCAAAGGATGACCCTGCCCCAGAAGAACAAAATCTTTTAAATGCCCCATTCCACTCAGTTTGCTAGTTTATAAGGTTTGCTAAAATCCAGTTTAATGATCACGTAGTTTCTTACCATGTCATGTGGTGCCATATTGTGTAAGAAACAGAAGAGTTAGTTCTAAAACCTTTTTGAACTTGGGAAGCTTTTCCAACCAGCTGATGCAGAACCACATTCTGAGATGGTAAATGAAACTGTTGGATGCAAAAGCCTCACTACGATTTTCTTTAGCTTCTTTCAGAAGAGACAAAAGTTCCCACACAACACATACTCTCCCTTTACAATTAAAGATTCAATAATAGCAATATGTTCAAGTCCATATGGTGTGGATATAAGGGAGAAGCACAATGAGAAACTGAGAACCTTGAAAGCAGGGGCCTATAAGCTGCAGTGGAAAAAAGCAAAAGCGTAAAAAAAGCCCTTAAGGTGAGACTGAATGAAGTTTTAGGGCACACTGGATTAGTCAGTTCTCCTTTTAGCTACAGTCTGTCTTCATATCCTGAGTCACAGACAGTTCCCTCCCCTGACATCGTTATCAGATTGATTTTTTTTTTTTTTTTTTTTTTTTTTGTTTTGAATGACATACAATAAAGTCTTTTCAAAAACAGTCTGGCCCAGTGGCCAGGTAATAGCACTACATGTTACCAGGTGGGAGACTGAGCAGCAGTTTCTAATACAACCTCAAAGCAATAATGCAGGAAAAATGAAACTGGAAGGGCTGATTTCGGTGGGGGCAACAGATATATGAAAAGGAAGAGCAATAAATGAATAATACAGGATAGACGCCTTCTTACTCTGTACGGAATCAGATTTGAATGGTGAATGACAAATAGGGAGGGGAGAAAACAAGAAGGGTCTATTTTAAACATTAGCATAGATTTGCCCCACCTCTTTCCATTACTATCACGAAGCATGGCTTTTCCCAGCTCTCTCGTCTTCATCTCCAATTCCTGAACTTGCTCCAGCAAAGTTTTATGGTAGGTATGCTTGGCCCTGTACCACAAGGAAAAGACAAACAGAAAAACAAAACAAAAAAGCCATGTGAACATTTGTTTTTCTACAAAGCCCTGATTTTACCTCTCAGATGAGAGGCACAGGGCTTTCCCTTGAAGGATTTGGAGATAAGGCACAGTGTACGCATGCCAATCCAGGTTCACAATACCTGGGAAATATTACATAAGAAACGATGACTTCAAATTCAGCAGAGCTCAGCTGCTTCAACACAACACTAAAAATCTAACCAAGCAGCAAAGCTACGGGACTATGGAGACCTGACACTGCTGTCGCGGGACTGCTCAGGACAGAGGCACTCAGACAATAGAGCTGGGATTCATTGAATATTCATGGCAGTAAAACATGATTCCACTCTGTCTTTTGAGCTATGCGCGGCACTGCTCTGAAAACCTGAGGAGAGTCTCAGATAATAATTGTCATTCAAGCCCCTTTATTTTCATTTATCAGTCTCACATGACTTGGAAATGCACTCCTCTCCCCATTGAGCTTTCGAAGTGACAGTAAAAAGACTGGCTGTGTCCTATTTTCTCGGCTTGGGGATTCAAAAAGCAATCCATGTACCACATACGCAACCAAAATTTGGAGAGCAATGTCCCCCATGTAGAGACTTGGGCCTTTTTTTCCCAATTTCACCTACTGCTCCAGTGCTATTATACCTAAATTACACTGATATATGGAGAGCATCTAGTCCCCTCTGCCTTGACAGGTACAAAGCAGTAATACAAAACGCAGGGATCTTTTTCCAATGGGCAGTTTTTTGATCAGCTTCCTCCTTTGTGTCACTTAAAGGACAAGTGTGCCCTGAGATAATTTTGATTTGCATGTGAAAACAATGAGCATGAAAACAAGATGGAGCCAGGTTGGCTGAGACACCACTTTCTTCATGGCATAAAATTAGTATCTTTATCAATGATCTGGATGAGGCGATCAGGTGCTCCCTCAGTAAGTTTGCAGACAACACCAAGCTGGGAGGGAGTGTTGATCTGCTGGAGGGCAGGAAGGCTCTGCAGAGAGACCTGGACAGGCTGGATCGATGGGCTGAGGCCAATTGTATGAGGTTCAACAAGGCCAAGTGCCGGGTCCTGCACTTTGGCCACAANTACTGAACTGTAGAGATGGCAAAAATTTCTTTACAAGTTTTATAAAAATCTTACGTGCAGATACTATAATCTTTAACCAATGATGTAAAACAATGTCAAACTCCCTCTAGCACAAAAATAACAACTGGTGTATATGTAATTAAAATATAATGAAGATGCATTTATTTTTAAAAAGCATCATTCTTATCACTCCTTCCATGGGGAATAAGAAACAAAGACCACAAAATCTTTGCTGATACTATTTTAGACAACAGTGCCTTGATATTAATACTAGGTTATCCAAGTCCTCTGGTTTTTGTGTTGCTGAATTAGGCCCCAAATGTCTCAAAATGAGACACTAAAATGAAAACTACTTTTCAAAACACATCTGCATTTAAGAGGAAAAAAGAGAACAACAAAAGATGAAGCATAGCAAAATCTGGAGGTAAAGACTATCAGGATGTACTTAGACAAGCACTCTATTAAAACAAACCACCCAAAGGTGTATGTTTTGTAAGGGAACACCAATGTACTGTGATAGAAGAAATCAGTAGCAAGGATATTTTTAAAATGCATAATGTTTCAAGAATTGGAGATTACCAATAGCTGCACAGTAATTAGATTCAAGTTCCTGTAACTAGTTAGGCTAATGATTAGATTGGTCTCCTCTTTCAGGAAGGGAAACTATAGCGATTAAAAGGAGAAAGCTTTGAGCTATTAATTCTTATAATCTTTACAGTTGACTTCACTATCACACTCTTTAATTTTAGTAAATACATTGAAATTTTGACCTTGAACTCATCTGTTACCTTTTAAAGAGGCCATATGTACTATTGCAAACTTGAAGACTGAGCATGTTTGGAACTTTTAAAATCCTTTATATCCAGTTTTCCCACAGACAAGAACACAGAAGTCTACAAGTTATTCAATCTCTCCCAAGGTTCCATGTTTATCTTGTCATACACCATAAGAGATGAGATATGTTTTTCTTTTCCCTTAGAGTGAATATGGAATTCAAAATTTAACATAATGGAGCCTGAGCAACAAAGTTCAATTAGTGCAGCACAGCACAAGGAGGCATTGCACTGGTATTTCAAAATATGGAAAAAAATACTGTTGTCCTGAAGTTGGGGGTATGGAAGTGTTTTGTAAGTAGTGTGAAATGATGAAATTATGGGCTCTGCTGTGGCTGGATATCCAGCAACAATAAACCTGCAGGTAATTGTTATGCATTGAGTCACTCCTTCACTTGGAAGCAAGAGCATCCATGGAAGAGTTAGTAATTAAGTATTTATAAAAAGGGCCTGAGCTAACCTATCCATGTGGTTCTCCAAAAGCAAATACTAAAATATGGTATTACCATTGCCTCAGAGTCTGGGCTTGCTCCCATCAAAGTCAACTACAAATATTCCATGGACTGCTGGCAACAGGAATGGATACTTCATGGCTTTTTCACAACAGTACATTATTAACTTTTGATACACAAAAACACAGGTTCAAGTCTTAGCTTTTACCTTGTACTTTACAAGTGGCCCCAGATGAATGATCAATCCTCAATAAATTATGAGATCTTGTATTCGATGTTACTGTCAGCTGAAATTCGATGCTTTACATAAAGACAAACTCACCTTTCCCTCCCTGTATTTTGGGTGGCCCTTCCCCTTCCAAGCCAGGGAAGCGCATAGCTTCACTTCACTGCCCTAAGAGGATATTAGGGGGTTAGGGAGGCCAGAATCTGCCAGGGAGAAGCGTGGTTACATTCATAAACTTTTCTCAAATATGATGACACCTCTATTCTGGCTCATTGTCCTCAATATCACTTTAGGAGTGTTGTGCTCCAGGGACTGCAAGCGTGTGCAAGGATGGGAAGAGCTCCTCATGCCTTCTCTCTTATTTACACTGCGAAGCTGGCAAGTGCAACATGCTTCTTCCCCCCCAGTAAAAAAAGTACATGAAAATTTTGGTAATGATTGGAAGGCTCAGGAAATTTTTCACTCTAACACTAAATACCGAGACACCAATTATTAATAAATTCTTGCCCTCTTGCCTAATTTTGCTGGAATACACTCTGTGTTTTTATGACTCCCACATAGCTTTGTGGCTCAGCTATTCCGAGACCTCCTAGCACCAGTGACATGTATTCAAGTGACGTGCCAACTGCGAAGAAGCACTCACCTTATAAAGCTCTGTTCATTTCTATGGTAGCACACTGGGACTTTTGTAAGGCAAAAACCAAATCCAAACCAAGCCACTGAATTCAGGGTAGTGGACCAAAGTTAACAATGTGGTATTGCAGCGAAGTATTAATAATAAGCTTCCTTCTCTTTTTAAAGAGAGTTTTCCCCATTTCCTTGATTCACTTAAAAAAACCAAAGAAGTAAATAAAAAAGCCTGGAGCTGCAGAGAACATGGGAGATAAGAGGTGTGTTGACAACTGTCGCCTGTGTAACAAAGGGAACATGTAAAACTTGCTCTTGCTTCCAGCACTGCAAGTTTGGATAGTGGATGCAGCACAGTAATTTAAAAACAAAGATTTGCATGGGTTTGAAACACACTTTCCTATCCCTTTTAACCTTCTTCCAGACAAAAACTCTGTACTGTATTTATGGTTTTCTGGCAGTATTTTGTATTGAAATTAGGCACGTACCTTTTGGGTCACATGGATGCTCTTTCTGTGGACATATGCTTCATGTCCAAAAGAAACTGAAAGGGACAAATTCCATGACCATGAGAAGTCAGAGCTGCTGGAATTTTATGGCCAAAATGAGATTCTGCTGAATTACAGACAGCAATGTGGTGTAACCACTGCTGTGGAAATCTGCCGGCTGATTTCCAGAGGCCTTGGGCTCAAGTTTTGAATGGCAAGCCTCTTGGAAAGGAAACAGACCTTTACTCCTTCCATATGGCAGTGCTGATAGCTGTGTCATTTCATTTATCCTATTTAAAATGTTAATGGTGTTAATTTTTCAGTGATGGGTTTTTTAAAAAAAAAAAAGTAGTCCTGCTCAGAGAACAGATTTCTTTGCTTAATGTTGGTAGGAGCCTCCTGTTTAAAATCTGTTGGGAAAAAATCCAGTATATCAATCATACACGTTTGTCTTGAGAGCTTCACAATCTTTGTACATTCTTGGTCTGAACCACTGAAAGGATTATTTTGCTGAGATTTCTCTAAGAAATATTAAAGAACAGGTTGAGTCAGTAAGAGAGTTTTAAATGAGTAATAGCTGAGGATGAGCCTGCCTTGGTCTGGCTTATTTTACAAATCTTGAGTCATTTTCGCCAAAAACTGATATGAGCAGAGGACAACTTCAGGACATTCAACTATCATGAAAACATTTCAAAAACCAAAGCGTAATCTTGGACACCTAAATATATATTTGATCCCTGATGCTGCAAACAGTTCAGCTCCTATTTAGCTTTAATCACAAAAGTAGTCCCACTGACTTCTAAGCAGGTAATTTTAAATAATGCCTGACACAGGAGCAGGGCCCATTATGCTAAATGAATTCTAAGATTTTTTTTTTTACAGAGCTTTAAAAAGCAGGTCATAGACACAGCTAAGTATCTAAATTTAAATATTCTGGCCTCAGCTTTAGAATTTTAAAATAATTTTCAATTGGAGAAGTTTAATGAGTATAACAAAAAACCCGCTAGTGTGCTAGACTATTAAATCATAGTTTGGCCTGAACAGAAATTTTACATTATAATACCTAGTTTTAATTTTAGCATCGTAGCTCGTGAAAATTAAGCTGAGGAAGAAAATAGGAAAACATTTAAGAAGTATTTACTGGTTGGTAGATCTGCCTACTACCAGTTTAATTTAGCTGTGCTATCACCCCCATAGGAAGAAAAAGATTTTCAGATATATGCACGTGACCTGGTTTATCGTTTTATGCCAGTGTTTGAAATGTGCCTGCGTTTGGGAAACTCTGCTTTTTTCAGTATTTTCTGCATTTCTCTGTAAAGAAAATTGGTGGACTTGGAAGTGTTAGGTTCACGGTTGGACTTGATGATCTTAAAGGTCTTTTCCAACCTAAATGGTTCTATGATTCCAAGAATCTTTCTTGGCTGACCGACAGCTCATTCTTGGAGCAAAGTGTTACGTGTTATGATGTTTTCACTTCGAGCCTTTGTGAAAAGTGACAAGCTAACCTATATACCGTCTTCACTCCAACTAGGATCTGCCTTTTTGCCCCAGAGTTGGAATGCCCTGGGTCCTCCTTGCACAACGTTATTGCATATCCATATGGATATTACATATCCATACCTTCTTGGTTGTAACACAGCTTTCCAAGGGAAAAGGATGAAAGCTTTGGTACTTAATACACTTAGAAGTAAGCTGAACAAAACACCAGAAATTCTAATTCTGCATTTCAAATTGCAATGGTAGAAAAGGTAAGTTGCTTCTCTTTAAATCAAAGTTCTTGAAATTGCTTGCCTTCCGCAATGCTTTGAAACCACAGAGTTTTGAGAGAAGAGGATTAGACAGGCTTGTATTTCACAAGGGCTGCTCCTCCCATCTGGGCAGGGAAGGAATCATTGAGACTTTACTTCAACCACAGAGCGCAGAGTATTGCTCTTCTCTCAGGTAAGTCTTGGAAGACCCACTGCTGAAGGAGAACCTAAAGAGCAGCTGACAAAGAACTGGGAGCTTACCGGGTTTGGATTAGAGTGCCACATTTTTACTTTCTACCCAGCCTTAATCAAATTGGACAAATTATTTGCTCCTTTTTAGGAATAGGAAATCTCTGATGTCTGATTTAAATTTGCCTTTAACTAAAGGGTAGACAACACAAATAATCATAAGACGACACACCTTTGTAACTCAGACAAGGCTGCCTCCTTCAGATTCAGGACTAACTATTCATTGTCTAATCAAGTGTTTTGTATTGGCAGGTGAGAAATGACTCCTACTTTGCTCAGAGATCTTCCAAACGAGTATTACCATTTTGCATTCACTGAAAGGCTTCGTAGTTCTTTATAGAACAATACTGGACTGGACAACATGTGCATACAGAATGATTCCTGTAACACCAAGAGGACAGTTGAAGACTTACGCTGCCCATGCCACGTCTTTAACAAGGCATGCAGTGGGCACGAGAAACAAGCCAAACCAGAAGTATCCACATCTTAACACCATTCCAGCCTGTGAAGAAAACAAACAAATACATCATGAATATTTTCAAGCCATTACATGTTAAGTGGTTGTTTACAAGAAAAAGGTAGAGTGATGGCATTGAACAGGTACTGCATCCATCGTCTAGGTGATGTTGAAATATGGTGGTGGTGGTGAAGTCTCATCAACTCTTAACAGAACTTCGGCTTATAATTAACAAACAGCAATGGCATTTCTCATTACGATCATTCCTTATGATCTCAAATTCCTTAGAAATTTAAAAAAAAAAAAAAATCAAGTGTTTTGACTAAATCCTCCACTGATATTAATTTGTGGATCCAGGCAGACATTTTCACTCATGGAGAAATGCACTGTAAGTACATTAAGCTTGCACTTTTGACTATCTTTTGTGCCCTTTGCTTACTCTCTTTCTACCCACTGTTCTAGATCTCCGAGCAGCATCAAACTGACATGAAAAAAACCCCTAAACACTTCTCACTGAAATGTTTCAGTCATACTCCACTTAAATACAGCACTTTCTGTTCAAACTATTGCTGCCTGAAACCCAGGGTGGGAAAGATTCACTCCTGTCCCACAAATGGCTTTTTTTACAAACAAAGAGCTCAAAGTTTATATTTGCGTTTTTCTCATTGTTGTAATGCTTGAAGAAACAAAAACTCAGCAGGATTTGAAAAGGAAGATACCTGGAAACCCTACAAGCCACAGCATACACACATAGTCATGGAACAAAGTTGAAATATAGCACTATTTATAGGAATGCTATTTTAGGTCATTACAATCTTTTACAGATAAATTAACAGTGAGTAAGGCCTGGGTTTGCTACACAGAAGATTTGAGATGACCTCACCACCTCTTTCATGCACACATACACAGTTCCCATAAGAATCACTTAAGTTCTCTAGTACATTAGAAACAGAAAAGATTTTTTTTTCTGTGAAGACACATGCACAGCACAACTAAAACAGGGGCTGAAAGGTGTCAACAGCATTTCCAGTGGCTAGCCCCATTTTGCTCTCTTGCCAGTTATGGACACTGCCATATCCCTTCCCCAAAATCTTTACTTCTCAATATTTTGTATGCCACATACAATACACACACACACTTATCTACTGATGTTCATATGTGATGTTGCTGAAGGCCCATGGACACTGAACTAAGTGAGCTGTCTCACCAGTGTAACGCAGGCTTGCCTGGCTCAGCTGTGCCTCAGTGTTGTAACACACGAGAGAGCAGCAGCCTGCAATGCTGAAGTGTCAGGGCATTGTACAGACAAACACGAAGTTGAGCTACAGAACATGGAACCAAACAAAACGTCTACTAGCCTTTGAAATACATTGTGAGAAGACAAAATTTGTAATTACACCTTTTGTAAGACAAATGTGGTTGATCACAACAGAAGGAACTTCCACCACTCACTGCAGCAAAGCTTTAAAACTGAGAAAAGCCATCACATTGCATTGCCATGATGTCCACCAGTAGCATCCAGCACCTTCTCCCAGTGTTGCTCTCTGTTTAAAGTTGTCCACCTCACAACTCAGTCATATTTACTTGCCCTTGGATTGCCAAGTAGCAAGTACTTCCAAAAGCATTTTTCACTTTTGAATGTTAAATCCTCCATGCCATTGCTGGACTGACAGATCAGTGGTAAATCTTGTACTGAAACCAAGAGCGAGCTAGACTGTGCTAAAACATTTATGGACACTTCGCCACCCACAGAGACAGTAACCAAAAACATTCCAGTGCCAGAATCGGCTCTCAATTATTTGTGAGCTCCCATGCCTACTTTCACATGAGAATGCCAGAAACATATGAGCAGTTTTGATCTATGCTTATTTAAGGAAAAAGGATGTACAGGAACAAGAGGGAAATCTTAACTTTATTGTTAGCCAAAGAGCTGAACTGTAATAACACAGTGGCAAAACATAATGAGATTTATCCTCATGCTTTTCTTTTCTTTGGCTGTGACCCTGCAAGTACTCGCAGTCTAATCACATCAGCATTTCCACTGACCATCCTTCCATCGCCTGTGCTAATAAAGGCTAAAAAAGGGCCATAGTATTCTATATGCATTTTCTGCTATTTTGGCTTCAACTATTTTATGTTCCACTTTTTGCTTTTCTAGCGGAAAGCAACTCGACACACTTTTGACACACAGAACAATCTGAGTACATGTTCAGTAGTAATTTAAATGCTATTATTGTTCTTATAAATGTTGACAACTCAATGAACAGCTCTGAATTTGGACATCTCACATGTTAAGCTCAACACCAAAAAACCTCAAGCCAAATACTTTTTGCCTGCAATTATGCATTTTACTCAAGTATTATTCTGTCCACAAACTGCACCGTAACAGTAAAACTATTCATCTCATCTGAACCCTGTCAGACACTCACTTTACTACTGGCAAGCCTTTTTCCACACAACCCTCTCCAAGACTTTACTCCATTCCTAAGCTCATCTGGAAGATTTCTTCCTGCCCATCTCTAGTTTCCTCTTGGAGTTATATGACTGCTATGCTGCACGACAGTGAACTGGTTTGTCTTGCATGCACAGCTCTGAACTCTGCCTCTTCTCCAGGAGGGTCACACCGTCTGCTCACAGGACAGGAGCTCCTCAGCAGAGGATTTGCTGGAAATCACCTAACATGTTCTGGGCACACCCATAGACAGCATTTTTAGGATATTGTCCAACTTGTGGAATAAAGGCCTGGGTTATGAAGCTATAGTAAGAACATTTATATATTGCAACAAAGCCTTCCTCAGGCTTCACAGCTGTTGCTGTGCTCCATTCCAGTTGTTCAGCTATTCATGACAGCAGTGAAGACAGTACTGCAATACATCTTCAGCGGAACATGACGTTTCCATACCCAGTCCCAACAAATAACACCCTTCAGCGATCAGTTATGTCCCCCAGATAAGAAAAGCAGAGCTACTAAACTGGAACCACCACCATTTTTTTTTCTTTTTTAGAAGGTCACAGGGAAGAGGAGGAGAAATAGCTTGTTTTTTTAAACAAATTCAAAATTTGACCAGCTCTGTTATCACACAGGCCCCACAATATGCAACAAAGTCATTTTTATTCTGTCTACTGATGTAAACATTAGTGACTAGCACATCCAAAGCCAACTACCAGAAACCATTCATCACATGGCACCCCAAAACCACTTGAGACTAATGCAAGTCCTCCTGCTGAAGACATTGCAGCTTAAACTGCTGCCATCAGTAGACTGTCTTCCAAGCACTGATGAAACTGTCACAGTAAAATAGCTCATTTTAGAGGAGTGATAACATTTGTTAAAATGAAAGAATGGGAACAAGAAAAGAAAGAAAAAGCTTAGCTCCAGTTATTTCAACTGAGGAGCAGACAATTTGGGTCCCAATACCTTTAACCTCTTGTAAACTGGTTTTGTAAGGGGACGTACTTTCTTTTTTTCTTTTAAACACAGCAAAAAAACTGATAGTACTGGACAGTTAGAATGACTAGGAAGATCTGCTCTGTACTATTATTTTAGAAAGCCTAGATTAAGGTTTTTTGTTTTGTTTGGGTTTTTTTGTTTGTTTGTTTGAAATCAAGGACATGCTCTACACAAGTGTATCAAACAGGGAATAGATTGTTTCCAAAACAAAAAAATCTTTAATTGCAATATGGAATACATTTCAAACTCTTTTCTCATTTTACTACTCTTTCTTAGTATGCAAATAAGCAGAATTTATAGTTTTCCTTTTCCGCCAATAGGTGGTGCCACTATTTTCAACAACAACTTCTAAGGAGAACAACAAGGCCAGAAGTGCCCAGGGATGGGAATTCAGATATCCAGACTGTTTTGGTATTCTTATCACAGCATGGTTAGACAACAACTGGGGACCAGTAAATGATTCAGACAAACCAAACAAGGGTCTCAATCATCTTAGATCATTCAAGAAAAATAAGACAAAATTTAAATTCATATTTTGAATAATAAAAGCTTTTTACTACTTCATTTCCTCACGTACCCATGCATCCTAACTCTGATAAAAAACCAGACAGCAGAAGCATAAGATCACGATGGAAACAGCTGGCTTTGTATTTACAATGTGACAAAAATTATTACTGCCAGTGTACCTGGATCCTGATCATAGTTCTCCACGAGGCATGCATAAGGACCCAACAAGCTGCTCAATTATGGTTTCATACTCATTCAGATTCCAGCTTAATACACTAGGGATCCAAGTCCAACCTGTAGTCAGGTGATCACTCAGATCACTTTCGTGTCCGCTAGTCAAACTTGGATGATAGCATGGCACTGCCTTTGGCAGCACTTGGGAAAGAAGGAGAGGGAGAAGATGGCCACATGATTATTGTGAGGGATCTGCATGTAACAGCAGCACAAGAAGCATTCACTGCCATCACTGAGATACTATTGATTAGACATCTATGACACTCAAGCATCCAGCTGACTAGACACATATGGCTGGAGCTGCAAGTGCACCCTTGGCCCTGCTGCTCCATCTGCATTGCCTCAATAACCAAAGCAGAAAGCAGTGCCTCACCAGCAGGCAGTTAACCCCACCTTAAGGTAGTCAACTGAGATGCACTAGGTAGACATCTCTGCCAGTACCTCTCCTCCATCAATTCTAGATCAGTGGCTTGGTGCGAGCACAGCACTTGAGAGGGCTAAAGCTGGGGCAGGGGAATCCCAGATGGTCACTCTGCTCCCATCCCACGTTAGGCAAGCCACTTGGAAGCATGTTATTCAGTCGATAAGGACAGTCTTCTTCAAAGCCGGCCTCAGCCCACCGCTCTGAGGTGCTACTCCTACAGTCTCAGTCTCACCCATTTTCCCACCGATGACAGGGTGCTGCTAGCTTGGGCAAACCACCCCACTCCATTTACCTTGAAGTCCCAGTGCCTCACTTGATGGCATGGTGTATGGACAAATATATTATTCTCCATGAGAAGCTCAGGCATTAACGCTGGGACACATCACAGCAATGCTAACTTGACTCTGGAAACTCTTAGATTCCTGGGAAAGATTGCCTTTCACTCGCTCTGTAGCAATACGGGTAATTCAGAAACTGCTTTAAAGGTCTAGGAAATTCAGTAGACAGTTAAACATTCTACCCCAATCTTGAAATTGTTGCATTTTTAGTGATGTTACAGCTTAGACATCTTTGCTGCAGTTGGTTTGTTTGGTGTTTTTGGTTGGGCTTTTTTTTTTTTAATGCTTTTCATGAGTAAATTTGAAACCTGACTTCAGTAGGAAAAGGAACAGATTCCATGCATGAAAAAACTATCACAGATTATGAACAATATCACAAACTCCCCTGCAAATATTTGATGCATTTATGCAGTTTGCAGACCATTACTCAGCCCTGTTTTCCTTTAGAGAACTGCACCGTGCACCCTCTGTGTGTTCTGGGTCCTATTAAGACTGAATGTTTCAGTGCCAGCACTGGGTAGTTTTCTTATTTCAAAAGACCTGGAAGTTTAATCTTGAAAGGGCAAAAATATTAAATCCATATTAACCAAGTGGCTGAACAGATCTTAAGGAGATATAGGACTTGCTACACACTAATGCTGTAAGCACATGCCATGCAACAACTGGAAGGTATTGTGTCATACAGCAATCCATTTTTCACAAATCACTTTGAAGGCATCAACTAGCAATGGCTTTCTCACACTTTAAATGATAAAACAGCATTTGTTAGATTCAGTCAAAGCCTCCTACTATTTCTATTAGCTTATGTGGAATGATCAGTATCTCCACCTCATGCTATTTTATTGTACAAAATACACAAATTCTGTTCTAATTACTGTATTATACAACAACTTTAAAGTGCTACAAATACCAGACCCGCCTTAAAGAACATATAGATTAAAACCCAAGTACAGAGAGATGACGGGGTTTGGTCACGGTCACACAAATCAATTGCAGAGCTGGGCAGATTGCCCAAGTCCCTCAATTAAATCATACTACACAGAGACTGAGCCTACTGGAGCCCAAGTATGAAATATAATCAATATCCAAGAATGCAGTCTCAAGGATTTTCCCTGTGCACGCTGGAACATAATCTAGCCTCAACATGAGTCGGTGTTTAAGAACTTTTTCCCCCAATATAACTGTAGGCAGCTCCAGGCCGGACAGATTTACTAGATTCAGGGCTGACAGGTGTGATCAACAGATTTAGCAGCTCCCCCTTCAACAAGCATCTTGGCTGGAAACGTGCCTAAAGAATAACCCCTTTGGGTTAGTGGCAAAGTGTTAAAAAATGAGGCAAAAGAATTTGATTTTCCCTCCTGCTTACACCACTGGGAGTCAGGAGTACCTCAAATGAAATCAGTGGAGCAATACCACTGAAAGGTTGGCTGGATATTTCCATGTCTGAAAAAGATGTGCAATGTTTTCCATAATGTAAGAGTTTTCATTCTAAAATGACTCAGATGAAAACAATGACCTCACTGGCTGGCTGGATGTAACACAATGACACATTGGTCCAGTCTCAAACCTGTTTCCTCCCTCTCCCAGTCTTCACTCATACAGCCATATCCCCCTGAGAACAGTAAAAGGAGGAAAGAAAAAATGAGATACTTAAACTCATATATTTTACCCCTTTTACTTAATTTCACCAATCATACTTAAAACCATATGGAAGTCTACAGTAAGAAGCCTATCTGCTGTCTAGCTTCCATGCCATAGTTATCAAGCTTATTGGTAATTTTAATGTAATACCTGGATATAAATGTAGGAAGGGAGGACAGGAGCGGTACTTTGAGCAAAAAGAAAAATGCCAACAAAATATATTGCATATATTTGGCATTTCTAGTAAAGCCCAAGATATTTTGAGATATAGGTCTCAAGCAAGAAGCTTCTTGTTAAAGAAATGGTTAAGAGAAAGCATGAAAATACAAACTAAAGTACAGAAAACCCAGAAAAATACAATGGCAACTCAAAAAAGACAAATCACTTGCTTGAAGTTCTTTCATGATCAGAAATTCCAGGAATTGGCCATACAGAGCTACAAACCCCAAAATTAGTATCTTCAAGAGGAAAAAAAAAAACAAACCAACATACACTGCCGTGATTTTGGAGAAATTAGTTAGAGCTGTAACACCACAGGAGCACAGTGAAATCCTCAGATCTTCTACTCCCTTTTTATCTTGTTAGGAACTATTTTTCCGTAACAGAGGAATACAGCAAGTTAGCAACCTATTTTTATTCTATTTCTTAACGTAATTTACAGAAATTAGTATTTGATACACAAATGAATATATTATTGGCCAAACGTGTCCCAAAGGGTGTTAATAAGCTGTGTTTTGTGTTAACTAAAAACATATTCTACATATGCAGCCTTGCCTGAGAAAAAAAAATTACTGTATCTCGTTACTTAATTAGTATACAACACTAACAATTAAACAAGGAGCCTGCCCATGTTACTCTCCATTATTACTCTGATAGCAGAGAATTAAGAAAATTAATCAGATGCTGTTTTAATTTGATTTTATGGTTCACTGGCAGTGTAAACTCTGATGCAATTTCATGCAGCCTATCATTTCTTTTTCATTACTGGTTACATTAAGCTCAACAAAAAATGTAAATGAATGTTTCTTGAAGGTCATTTGGAGAAGACTATTGGTTAAAAATGAGTAGTTAAATCATGCTCCATGTAAATGGATATAAGTGGATTCCTGAAATTTTATTAGACAGCACAGAACTCATTAACCCAAGAACCTTCTCCTTAAAGTGGATAAAATACCTCAGTAAATCTTTAGGTAAATGGCACTAGGCGCTAATTATTCTTCCTGGTTAAAAAAAAAAATCTAAAAATATCATTCTGTATTAGTCTGAGCTTCCCCAGCACAAATTAAAATTACTGAATAAGAGTCATTCCTTCCTTTACACATGTTCTTGTGGACCATGAACACCTTGAAAAAAACCTGATGCAGAGGACACTGTTGATGGCATCCCAGATCTATTGTTCCTCACCAGAGCCAGGCTTGATCCTACTTTGTATCATAAGATAGTTTGAGTTTTCTGAGATATCTCCAATTAGAGGGCTGTGCAACACAATATAATCTTCTTTTATTGCAGTTTAAGATGAACTCACACTTGACGATGTGGAAGAGTAGGCCCATGGGTAGCTACTTGCTGATGGGTGGTGACCTGCCATGATGCTGTAACTTCACTGAGCCCAAGTAAAATCTGTATGAAAATGTGTTTTCCAGTATGAAAGCAAGGTCCCTGTTACAGACTTTTTTTTTTCTAACAATCTTTGCAGTTTTTCTTTCCTTCCCCCTCAAATTAAACCAACACAGGCATGAATAGAAAGAACAAAGTAAATCTGAAACAGTAACTTTGATAGACCTGACAATGAAACAGTTAGTCTTGTTCACTGTTTCATGCATTTTAGTATAAATTTCTACTCTGCGTATAAAAAGAAATTGATACTTTACATTATGTTTCTCCTTTTGAAGTCATGTTCAGCACGTAACCACTCTTGTTTGGTGCCTATAACTTTTTCTGTGCAGGTTTTCATAGTAACCACTCTTGCATAGTAGCTGCCCTTATATAATAACTGTGCCTTTATCATGAAAGCTTCAGGGGGAAAAAAATTAAATTTTACAGAACCCACCTTTGAATTTAAAACTCCAAGGGAGCAATTATGTTTAGCAGAAGCCGTTTCTTGCCAGCGAAGATGTAAGATATTTGTACAATCTGCCAAGTTACACGTACAAAAAGAGTCAGAACCTTCAAATTTCCTGGTTTCGTGAGTTGAAATTTTCCAACTGTGCTACTGCAACAGCACTGGCTTCCTCACACAAAACATTTGTTTCCAGATACTCCCTCCTCTCCAGTATTAGCGAAGTAGCACCCCTGAGTAAAAAGGTGCTCTACTAAGAGCAGAAAAATCACTTTCAGGAACCCTGGTCTTATTTCATCCCTACCATGGTTTCATGGCATGAATTTGGGCATGTGTCCTAACCCCAGAGAAAACACAGAAAATATGGTCAACCCCACTGGAGTGTTTAGAAAATAATTTTTAAACAACTGTTTTAGTAGTATATTGAAAACCAGCTTTTTAATATTAGTATCAAATAACACTTCCCCCATCTCACGTGATTGTTTTACTCCCTTCTTTTTTTTCCATCTTTAAAGGCTGTATTTATTCCTTTTCTCTTTGTTTTGCCACTTAGTGTATCTTTCTGTCAAACATTTTGGTGCTTTTGTAGACCACCACAAGAAGGGGGATTAAAAAAGAAAACAAACCACATGAACTAAGCTACACTACTAAATATTTCAGGTAAGTATAATTAGGTATTATTCTCTCTCCTGGACCATCTAAACAATTCAGTCTTCTGAGTGAAGCTGCTGACCAAAACTCAAGTTCTACAGCACATAAAAGCCTGGAATGACAAGTGGCAAAACTTTTCATCGATATTAGTTCAAATTAGATATTGCACCTTGTCCCCACATTTGGCAAGTAAGTTGACTTTAGCAAGACTACTACTTTCCAGAGCCCCAGTCTAGCAATTTAGATGGGTCATGCAGACACCTGTGCATGCAGGCAGCTTGTCAGAAAGTACTGCAACTCTGCACGCGGTTTGCTTCTTGCAGTGAGCTACACATTGGGACCCACAAATGGAAGGCACTGTGGTTTTAGATATTTTGCTTATAAACTTATTTCCTGATATGGTTTGACATTAAGTTTACGGGGATAACACTATCCCCTGTGTCTTACATCTTGGAGATTCCTTGATAGCTCAAGAATTCCCAAAAATGGCTAATAAACATAGAGTATGAATTAGATCTAGTAACTGCAAGGCTCAGGCAAGTAGATCTTTTCCAGTTTTTCAAACTGGAGTCTAGGCTTATAAACCAATAAGCAGGTTGAATTCTTACCGAAGTCAACAGCAGCTGAAAGTACATCACTTCCATAGAGGGGACTCTGCATTCTGCAAAACTACATCCTGTAAACTCAATTTTATAGATTTTCATCTGTTTTCAATCTGTTACAGCAATGGTTGACTTGAATCAGATAGCAGTCATTATTTACCCATGTTATATTTCTCTAGAAAGAGTAGCTTACTAGCTCAGTCACTACACATTCACTTGGGATTCTATCTTCACACAGCTACTATACTCAATGGTTATGTTCTTAAAGCATATTCTGAATGTAGTTAGCTCAAGGCCCTGAAGACTTTGAGTTATTTTCGCATGACTACAGTTCAACTCAGATCAATGGAATCTTACCACAAATGGGTACTTCTTCCCACAAAACTTTGGTTCTTTCCTTAATTTTCAATCCCAGAGGAATTTATTTCATTGTTTGACCACATACAACCTCTTCACACTACCACCATGCTTTTGTGCCTTGTATTATCATGTACGAGGTACATCTGCAATCATTCCCACCACACCTTTTTGCCAAAACCTGGAGATGCATCCTGTCTTTCCCTTCTTCCTTTCACCCTTTACTGAAATCTTTGTAACAGCAGCACAATAGATGATAGTAATGATTTACATAAATTCTCTTTTCCACATCACAGATCACAGCTACAGATGACTGCTCTGAATCTATAAATAGCTAAATTGCAGCCAAAAGTTAGCTTCCTGGCCCACAGAGATGCCTGACAAGCCTCATGGGTATATGGTGCAGTATTTGATGCCTGTAAGGGACACCTCATGCCATGGCAGATCTCCACTGCTCAAGTCTTGTTCACCTTGTGCCACCCCTATTTTCCCTAGATGGCTGATTTCTGAGCATATGATATTCAAAACACAAGAGCCAGAGACAAACCTAACAGCTGAAGATAGCCAGTCTCACAGGAAACGTTCTCATAATCGTAAAACATCGACAAAATGACAAGGCACTCACAAGTGCTAGTTCAAGGTGAAGAGGCTCTCCTGGACGTGCAGTCCCAGGGCAGGCAGCACAGCTGCCTCCTGCCTCCACAGCCTTCCCAGCAAGGCAGGCCAGGCGGCCCTTCCGCCAGCCGCATGCGAGGTAGCACTGGTTTTAAGAGACCCATATTGCCAGCTTCTTTGTTGGGAAGAACACTGTAGAAGTACAATACCATTTGGTGCACTAACTTTATTTTATTATATTGATTTACACTTTCCCTTTAATTAAAAGGTACCAGGAAAACATTTGGTTTTGATTCGGATACTCAAATCCGCTGAGACCAATTTCAGCCGACTCCTCAGCGCAGGTCCAGCCAGCCCTGTCTGCGTCTCCACAATGAATTACTTCCGCGAACGCGCAGGCCGAAAGCCTCCCCGAATCCTTCCCCCTAATCCCTGACATCTGTTCTGCGTCCAGGCCGGGCCATGGCGGGGACCCGCCAGCGCCTGCTGTCAGCGTGGCCGCAGATGAGTAAACACACCAGTGCCCGTGTCAGGCCGCTGTGTGATTTCAGCTGAGAACTCCGGACATGGAGCACAGTTCTCATTTAAAGCATTTGTAACGTTGAGGAAACACCTGTTAAGAAACTATCCAAAATAAATTTACCACGAATCTTTTAAGAAAGAGACAAACCATGATTGACAGCAGCAGTACAAGATCTGACAGCAGCAGAATTCAAAGCCCCATTACAAACCCCGACCAATTAAATACATAAACAGCACCATTTTTCATTTCAGGGTAACAGTGACTATTTCATTTCTCATCTTCCACTTAAAATAGATGCTCTTCACACTGGAAGACTGAAGCTTGACCTATTTTGACCTGGTTTATTTTCTTCTGTGTGCAAAAATCCTGCAATGCCATGTTGTGTATAGTTTTAAAACAAACACTCCCATACAGTTACTCTTTAAAAACCATGTCAGCAGCATATCATCATGAACAGTTTTAAAACAGTTTCTGCCTGGCTAGTGAAAAAGGTGGATTGTGATATTCTGCTTAAAGCCTGCAAGGTTACAGTAAATGAAAACCAGTAATTGTAGAATTAATGTTAAAATTGAGATTTTTCCAAAGCCATATCAGTGACATCATACGCAAACCCCAAAGTCTTTCAAGTCTTTGAGTATCGGAGACAACTAGCATTTTTAAAAAGCTTGCCAGCTATCTTTTTCATTTAAACCATTGTTTTCCCCATTGTTCACCTTGTGGAAGGACTCTGGAAGTTTACCTAGGCCCACAGTGGGGACCTCCCCCTCCTCCCTGTGTACACATCTGACCAGTGATCACACTGCAGACTGCTTACTAATGACTGCGGTATTTTTCAAGAACACCTAAGCAACTTTGGAGCATGGGTTACACTGATATTCAAGTAGAACTAGATCAAATATTTGCAATATTTTGCATTTCCCAGTTTCTTTCTATCCAAGGCTCTCCACCAAGAACTATGCTGCTTACCAATTTGAGCACTACATCATGCTTGTGAGGTAAGAAATTTTATTTCTCATACTGTAAGTATGGAAAACAAACGTTCGTAGCAATTAAGGCAGCTTTCCCTACAGCACACAGCAGTTTTGGGCCAAGGGCAGAGGAAGCCAGCTCCACCAGCAACTTCCTTGGGAGGCAGAATGCCAGGGGCACGAAGTGCCTGCAAGGGGGCACCCACGATCCTGTTGCTGTGCCTACACCAGAGGCGAATAGGAAAAACTGTGGGCATGGCACAGCGGGCTGCACAATCAATCTCTTTGCCCAAGTCAAACAGACTTCCTCACCATATAACCTCTGTTTATTCAGATTTCCAAATTTTGCTTGGTCCAGCTTGATCGAGCACTTGATCAGAGCTTCAGAAAATAAAGTACCACAGGATAAGCAGAAAAGGTCCTTGCACGGGAGAGTAACCAGCTAGATGACACAAAACCAACAGCAGGACTACAAATGCAGTGTTCTTAATGGACAGAGATCATCAGGGGAGACCTACAGATGTCTGTGCTACGATTTGTGCCAACAAAGATATTCACAGATTGTCTAGGAAAGTGGTGAATAGCAAGGCAACAGTTTGAGAGCATACCATCTCCCTCAGAGAGCATATAAAATAATAAAAACTAACCAGAAAGAATGGCAAAAGGACTTTTTGTGCAATAAAATAAAATCCAATGTCTTTAAGTGAAAAGTGATAAACATGGGGAAAGCGATAGTGGTAATAGTCAGCTGAAGGCATAAGGATGCAATCCTGTTACCCAGCAGTCCAAAAAAGCAAACAGTGTTAGGACTTATTAGGAATGGGAGAGAAGAAACCTAACATTTTGCTGCTATTAAAAAAAAAAAACCAAACCAAAACTGTGCTTCATCTACATGATCCCTTCATTCCAAAAAGGACATTAGAGAGTTAGAAAAGATTGAGAAGAAAGGCCACAAAAATAATCAGAGTATGGCATGGCTTCAATATGACTAATGCAATGACTTTCCTTTTTAGGAACGTGGAGAAGAGAGAGACTGTATAAAGGCCTGTAAAGTCAAGAATGGCAGAACGCAGGTAAACAGAATAATCGCTCCTTTCTTCTTCCAGTACAAGGACTGGGGACACCAGATCAGACAGCCAGTGGCAGGTTCAAAACCAGTTAGAGGTAATATGTTTTCACATATATAGCGTAGGATTCCTGCAGGTTGTTGTGGACCAGAGAGTGATCACATTACTTGAAAAGCTTAACTTGAACTTAAAATTACACTGTTCCTGGGAGAAAAACCCATTGAGGTTTAATAAATACAAAGGTATTGTTTCTGGGTGTTGAAATCCCTGAGCTGCTTAGAGCTGGGAGATTACACCACAGAAGCACCATTATCTCCTTTTCTACTCTTATACTCTTCCTCATCATCTGCCACTGGGCATTGTTACAGCCAAGACAGTAGGTTAGATACCTATATCGGGACCAAATACACATTATTTAGATTACATTATCTGGAGGCTGCAGTAAAGGAGATACTGAGAGTGCCAGGGAGAAAACATTTTTTTCTCTATCATGAAATGAAATCAATTGGGCAAGACTGAGAGGATACGTAACAGTGAGGGGCCCAATCCCCCTGACGCTGCACTGACCCCTACCCATCTTCTTACTCTTGCATCTCCCAGAGCCCCCCTGCTTCCTCTACCTTCTAGAACCCACTCCTCCATTGCTCTTACATTAAATTTTGTAGTCTCATGATTTTGTGTTCATCCTTCAGGTGGTGACACTCAGTGAGACCCAGCCTGCTGGAAAGCCTGACTTGAGAAGATGAACAGAGTTGATAGTTCTCTGGGACAGTCACCAGCCATTATCAGGGATGCTGGTTTCCAAGGACAGATTCTGATAAAAAGCATCTGATCCATTTCTTCTAACCCACCGAGCATGCGTAAGGTCTTCCGCATGGGTACCTAACAGACATTCTAGTGAATAACCCCGTTGTCTCAAAATGGTGACCATGTGGCATAATTATAGAGTACTCCTTTCTCCCTCACTCTCAGATGGGAGAAACTAAGGAACTATGCACAGAAGAGCTGAGATTTGATTAACTCCTCTCACAGCAAGGCAAGGAAGCCACTCGTCTCAGTGATCCTTAAATCCATTGCAGGAGTTCTTCAAAGCTTTTAGTTTTGCTTAACAGACAAGTAAACTAAACTAAACTGATGATAAAGCAATGCGCATTTCAGTCAAGAAGTGAAAGGGAAAAAGATAACTCAATGCAGACATGCGTTATGTAGAGCTCCTTAAAGAACATTTTAGCAGAAGAAAACGAACACCAGAGTACCAGGCTGTAGGGTTCAGCTCCTTCAAAACTGACAAGCTTTCAGCCCACAAAAATCACATGTTGTGGCCAGCTTGCGCCTTCCTTGCACTGTCAAGTAAGGCTTTGCAATCCCTCCCAGGGAACTATTCCCTTTTGCAAGGCACAGACACGAACACAGCTGCAGAGACATAGTCTGGCATAAATACTCAATAGAGTATCACTGTACCACCTCCTCCTTACAAACACACTTCTCCAGCATGTCTGGGGCCAGCCTGATAGACAAAGGGGTGACTTGCAGCACATTCTGAGCCCCCAAATCAAAACCTGAAGTCCCTTCCTCTACTCCTTTGGAGACAGCCACACACACACAGAGAAAGAAGGATGCTGAGAATCTGGGCTGAGCAGTAAAATGCTCACAAAACAAATCCCACAACCATACATAATTGAGTAATCCAGATTTTGGCTTACTCAGGTTTATGAGAACCAAAACAGCATTTTAAATGTTTATTTTTGCTTTCCTTTAAGTTTAATTAAGCTTGCCTTAGGCTACCAAGCCTACTGAATTTGAGACTTATTTTTCAGATAACTGATCTGGAGAGTTTTCCTACCTGCTCTGCCCTTAAAGTATGCCCCAAGTTCGTTCACTCTTACTATTTTAACACAGGCTTGACGCAACATGGAAACAGTATCAGAGGAAAAGACTTTTTTCCTTTTTTTTTTTTTTTTTTGACTAGCTGATAATCATTAGCCACACCAAATAGTTTCAACCTCACTTGTAGTCTCAAGGGGTCCTCCTGTGAGGCTCAAGATTAGGTGAGATAGGAGTCTTTACTTCTGGGTTGTGCTCTCCTGTTTCTCTCTCAGCTCTGAAATTGGGGCTTTCTGAAAGGGCTCCTGACTCCCACAATAAGCCCATTTGCTACAGTCAGCAGAAGCATTACCGAAGACCTCATTTCAGTCATCAAAAGCTGGAGCTATTCTGCAACTGACAGGAAAAATGTGGGTTTGCAACACCAACAAATGCATCCAATAGCTTCTCAAGTTTCCAAGCAGACCAGGAATTTGCCAGGAAAAAATAATCCAGAATATTTATGTTGAAGCTCCCCCTCCCCCTTCCAAAAAACCCTTAAGTCAGCAGGGAAGTATTGTTGAAGCAGAAAAGATTGCTAAACTCAGAATACCAACAAGGTAGCACCACACTAATGAAGTCATTCTGCTTTTGCACAGGCAAAAAGGATTACAAGCCTGTGCAGCAGGAAAAAGAAAAGATACAAATATAGCTCTGAAGCCAAATATTTCGAAGAGGTCAGAACCTAAAACTTTTTTTTTGTGCTGTTATTACATTCTAGAAACAAACCAAGAGAAAAAAAAATATAAAGGCAGTGCAGCGTGGAAAGGACAATTAGCTAGAGGAAGATTTAGAGCGCCAAATCCCCGTTAATGGTTCAGATTCATTCAGATGGGATATGGTCCTAAAGCTCTAGGGATTCACACATCCCTGCCTCAATTCAAGGCACTAATAACCAATCAGTAGTTTAGATAAGACTCTATAAATATTTAAAATTTTTAATCTTTCGAGTGCCAAGAGTAACATTTCCCATCATGTCCTTGCCTTTCCCACAGCAACAATGATGAGATTTCTCATCTGGCATTGCTGGCACCAGAACAATGTCAGGTGGTTTTAGTAGTGGCAGTCAATTAACTTAAAAAGTTACATCTAATTGATCCATTTCCTGCTCTGATACACAATTGTAAACAAATACTTCTCTTCAAAGGAGGAGCTTTGTTCACAAATTAAAAAAGGAAAGGGGCCATCTGAATCATGCTAGTCATGGCTGTGTCAGGGGTTTTATTATAAACACTATTTTTAAGGCTCTAAATGAATGATGTGACATTAAATATAATGAGCCAAATTCTTCCCCAGTTTAACATGACAATGGTGCTTCCTCATACAACAATAGTTGATTTTTTTTTTTTTTAACCTCTTCTATATTACTGACAGCAGTATGTGTGTATATTTACATTGTTTTGATTTTCCAAACCATATTTAGCCTTTCTACTTTATGCTCATTTTTGGCACAGAAAGCTCACTACCCCCCTTCACTTAAATACTTTAGTCAGGTTCAGTGTCTGATTCCTGTGTCTCAGCAGAACAACAGTCTTAGCAGAAAAACAAAAGCTAAATCACTTCTGTTTCTGTTTGCAATTCCCATTACAGACAGACACCCACCCCCCCCCATTTTGATAAGCATGCATTTTGTGGTCCTTTTCCAAACCTTTCAAAATGTAGCCAGGGGAAAATTTCAGTGTATACTTTAGGCTTTTATGCTGATTTGAAAGAGGCCACAACACACAGAGTTTCTTGCAGCATGTCAACTCCTACACAACCTTTACAGAAAAGCCATGCTACTAGCTATACTTCACCCTGCCCATTGCCCCCCATCTGTAATTTTGTTTCCTTATCCATAGAATGGAAATTGTAATACAATGATCATAAAGATATTCACTTGCCTCTAAATCATTTCAGATCCGATGATAAAGCATGCTACAGAAATGCTTAATTATTTTTGCTACTACTATATTCTCTTCTGGCAGAGCACTAGAAATTCTTAATTTAGGGCATTCAAACTGCCACTGTCATTTCATTAGCAAAAGCATTCGTTAAAGTAATTAAGAAAGGGTGGTCTGTTGTATTTTGAATTTTGATATGGTCACATATCTTAGTTCAGAAGTTCAAGCCTGCTTTTATTAAAATGCACAATTCACACATCACTTCAGCAAAGATCAAGTGATTGATTTCTACACCCTGTCAGTTGCTACGTCTGTTTTGACAAATTCAGGGTGTTTTCACATCCAATTGCCCTGACTAACATGGTTACAGTCTAAGACAGCTATTATCATGCTAATAAAGTTTCTGAAAATGATCCTAGCACCATATATTGAGTATACATTTTCAGGAGTTAGGTGCCTTCCGTTAATTTTCCACTCCAGACATCCTGTGTTTTACCTGACACAGTTTTAAAGACAGGAAATGAAGCCCAAATGCAAATTGGCAAACTAAACAATACAACCTCACCCTATGTGCTATTTGGCAATCAAGTGCCAGGGCACGCTCATAGAAACAAAGGTGTTTCCTGTAAGCCTGAAAAGACCATATCCAAGCTATTTTACCAGGCAGCAAAAAAAGCTGCATCTTATTTACTAACCCAAGAGCTTAAGTATGATACCAGGACTAACACTGTCTGAAACTGCAAGTTCTAGACATTCAGTACTCATAAGTTTGGAGAACCAAAACAAAATAGCTACTTACAAAAGAAGTGGTTCTCTGCAAAGTAATTTCAGAACAGCAGAATAAAGATAAAGGTGTATATATATATATGTATATATACACACACATAGAACCAATTATGAAGCATAACTGGTCATCAGAAGAGAAAGCACTGAAAATAAGCAGAAAAGACGTGAAACGTTAAAGTAATTAGCAGACATCAATCAACTCCAGGAAAATCATCTAGTAACATGACTCAGTGCCTTTCACTCGACTAACAGTGTTAGTCAAGTGCGAACGAGAGGACTCACTGTCAGGTCAGAAGAAGGTAGGATAACATCATCATGTCATTACTATTACAATAGTAATGTTCCTTAGAGAACAAACAGGAAAGTGTAACATAGGGGAGCTCACATACTGAAAGGAACTGGCAGGTGAAAGGGAAGCAAACCTGGAGCTCTCCAAGGCTAAAACAGATAGAAAATGTCCAGAAGACAGCTGCTTTAACATCCTTCAGAGACATCACTGCTCTCAATCCCTGGCAAAGCTTCTGCTATTGAAAACATATCAGTCTTGAGTTCAAACTAACACAATCCAGGTTTTCTTAACCTTTCCTTACTTGGGGCAGACTCCAGCACTTGCTTAGATGTCAGCTTGACCCTGGTAGACTTCCTGGTTAGGCCTGTCTACAACCCAATTATTACAGTGTTGCATGGAAAACCTTGAACAAGATCTAAATTAGCAAATTCCAGCAGCAGAAGCTAATCAAATAAGCGTTCGTGTGTTCAGCAAGTTTGATGTACCTGAAAGTCGGAGAAATCCCAAGAAACTGCCTAGGCTCTCTTCAGCCATTTTCATAGTTCAGCAATCTAGAAGCAAATTCCCCCTCTGTCAGACCTTTCTCCAGAATGCCTCTCCAACTGATGACATACATTGTCATTATTCCCCCAGGACCATCTTAATTCTTATAGCACTCACAACAACTTCACATATGTATGGGAATTAAAGGTAAACATGTTCCCACCTTTTTTTTTTGAAGTTATAAATGGAAAAGCAAATATCAAACAGAATAGCCCTATTTTCAGCTAAGAGCATTATCCCCTTCTAACTCAAGACATCACAAGAACTTGTAGATCTTTTTCATCAAACCCACAAAGAATCCAGACCAAGAGATAAGACAGCCCAGCAATATTACTGTCAACATCAGAACATTTGAGAGAAATAAGGGGAAGATCTGAACCACTGTAGATTTTCATATCCTTAGAAATCTTACTGACCCTGGCAGCCTCAAGCCACCAGAGATCACAGAACAGAAAATACTATTCTCAATTCTTAGAATGAGGTAATGCAGATATCAATGAGGGCTTTTAATGGATTATCCTTTAAATACATCAGGTCCAAAACAGGTATACGTATAGGAAAATTAGATCTGGAAATTCAGACTGAATAGAAAGAGGTAGACCTCTACAAATAAAAACCCAAGTGAGAATCAGTGCATCCATCTGAATGCTGATGCAGGAGTACCATTAAGTTTGAGGGTATGTCTCAGCCATGTTCCAAGTCCATACAAGGACAACACACGAATGTGCAGGTAACATTTCCTACATTCCAATTTTCATGGAAAAGAAATGCTGGTGCATGGGCTGGAATGGAGCCATAGCTTACTGCAACATGTTCCTGACCTGGACAGTCAGGGTTCCCTGCAGAGTGCTCCCAAGAGTCCGTTTAGACACAGTCAGTGAAATCAAAGAATAGTGGAAAGTCACACGGCTGCATTCTGTTCAAACTGGGGTACTTCTTGCTGTTCTAATTCAAGGATCACCACTTCAGATTTTACATAACAGATACAGTGAGACTGAAAAATTTCCTAACATAGGATTAAAACTGATTTGGAGGCTGCTAAGGCAAAAAATAGGTTCTATATTGCCTGTCATGATAAAGACTGAAATTTAAAAACTCTGCCTAGGATACACAGAAGAATTACAGTATGGAAAAGTAATTAATCTTAGTAACCCAGAGGAAAAAAAATAAAAGGAAACAATAAATGAAATTAACACCGGCGATCAAATAACTGGAAGTGCTGCATAAAAGAACTGGTCTAGAAGGATATTTATAAATTGCTCCTCTTTCTCAGAGGGCAACTAAATACCATGCTTCTGAAAGAAATGGAAAAGCAGACAGATGTTGAAACAGATGTATTATGAAGAGAGCTACAACTAATAAATTTCTCATTTACAGCTTAACAGAACAGAAGGAAGTGAATTACAGGTATAAAAATGCAAACCCTGAAGTTCAGTATAAAAGCCAGATAAACTGTTGGATAACTGGACAGCAGGGCTGGGGGAGTTCCAGGCAAGCCTGGATGCTTCCTGGTACAAAGATCCTGTGGAGAGATATCAGTGAGTCTAAGAGCCCACAGAGCTTGAAAGGCCAACAGAGGAAGAGGGGTCAGAGAGGCAATTAAAGTAATGCAAACACAAAAAGCCCCAAGACCACACAGGTTTTCAGTAGAACTTTATAGCAGAAGACCCAGCATACAAGGTACACAAACTCTACCCTCTCTATCTGACATATCTAGAAAATGCAGAGGATCCCAAAACCAAAAGTGAGGTCAGTCTAGCAGCACAAAAATAAACAGTCTTGCACAGGCCAATCTTGCCTCTGAGGGGAAAAAAAACCCTCTTTAAAAAAAAAAAAAAAAAAAAAAAGAGTCCTCCCCAGAAGAACAGTAACTGTCCTTCCTCACTCTATATGGTTTAAGCAATGAGGCTTCCTATGGAACAAACCATTTAGGCGCATGCATGGGCAGCCAGGAGCTATGTAAGCACAGACATGAACTGGTAGCAAGACACATGTAGTATGGAACTAAATATACTAACACAGCTAGTCTACTTCTGGGCTGGTGCTGGCTTCTAACCCTACACTTAGCTGTTGAAGCCACAGTTGCTCTACCCAATCATACATACAGTCAGTGAGGACAATGCACAAACCACAGTAATGACAACATGTGGTTGCTATATGTCAAAGGCTTATTGATGCTTACAGAGTGACCTTTTCTGAAAAACTCTGTTCTTGCAGATGGGGTTTAGAAGCAACAAAGATTTGCATAACCATACTAGACACCCACCACCTCCATCCCTCAAAATTAGCAGAGTGAACTCCACAATAGCTCAACTACAAATAGGAGGAAGACACAGGTGTCCCTGACTTCTTCTTTTGTTATTCACCTTAAATGAATTCCTGTTCAAAAAAACCCCCAAAACAACTCCAAAAAACCCAGTTCCAATGTAAGAGAATGTACAACTAATGAAATAGAACATAAATTTATGCTCTATTCATGTAATCTGATACTCATGTTAAGCACCTTCTCTGACTTGTATTATGAAAAATGTGGATGAATTTTAGTAACACATTAAGTTGCAAGGTTTCCAGTTCTACTATAATTTTAAGCACAAGGCTGAAAGAATCTGTAATTAAACAGCTCCAAGATAGACTAGAGTTTGTGTGGTCTGAACTAATCAAGTATGTACTGCTCCTAACCTCAGTCAGCTATATGAAATTAGTTTTCCTCTTATTATTTTGAAAAGATTTGTAAGATAAAAAAAGCCTACATTTTCTTGGCTATGCACTACAGTAGTGGTTGAAGTGAAAGGATTGCTAAAAATTGCTCTTCTGCTTTGGAATATATCAACACAGTTACCAAAAAGCATTCTAGACCACTTAAAATGGAATAACCAGATTCTGCTCTAGCAGCAAATAAATGCCTAAGAACAATTATGGCTCCTGATAGCTTCATTGGGAAAGACAGGATAACAATACTTACCAAAAGGCAACTGGCTGGCACAAGTTTGATTACCACCTCCTGGGAATCTTGCTGACCATGACAATTTTCAAGCAGAGGTTGAACAATAAGATATAATGTCCATATGTATTTCATTGTTTATTCCATTCCCGAGTATCTGAGTTGATGCAAAAAGAGAATTACCAGGGAAATACACATCCTTCACACGGGGGATTTGTTACAAAGAAGAGATGTGTCTTGGGTGTACTAAATACAAGAGACCTCACTCTTATCATCATACTACTCAGGCATATAATGCACAGGAGAAAGAGTGTATAACCTTAAGCCAACTCTTCTGACGTGATAAAACATTAAAAATTAATAGCAAAGATATCATAGTATTAAAATGCCAAAATTGGCTTATCTATAACTGAAAATTTATGGCAGACTAATGGGAATTTCCAACTGGAAGCTATCTTGCCGGTCACTGAACTCACGTCAGGAGCAAAGTGTCATTTCAAGCACACATTTAGAAAGCTTTCTCTAAGAGCTACAAAATGCTCTGCTCTGACTCCTGTGGCTCCTGGTGCCCCACTTCCAGTGCAGACATTTTCTGTTTTTTTTTTTTTTTCAATATGAAATTACTGTCACTTTGTCGCCTCATGAAAATATTAATCTCCTCCTTCCAAAGCAATTTGTTTTTCTCTCTCTTGCTCTACTACTGGTACTATTACTGGAAAGTTGTCCTGGAATTTCCTCACCCTAGAGAGCAGCTCTTCACAAGTACTTTTCAGCTGAAGTTTACACAGGGCTTGTTTAGATCCCTTTGCATCAACACTGTCCTTTAGCATTAATAACGTTTCCTTATTTGGTGTCCCATCTCCAGATATATATATTTTAAGTAGAACTAAGAATAGTACAACTATATTTTAAGTAGTGTTTCCCCTCATGTTTGCTGTCTGGCAATGTGTAAGGCAAATTCTTAGTCTCTTCTGCCTTCCATAAGCATTTGAGTAGTAACCCTTTGCAGCCTTTGAATTAACTTTTCTTTCATGAGGCTGCTCAGAACCATGAACAGTATTATAAACCGAAAAAGTTGATACTTTCTTCTGGAAAACTTTTTGCTCTGATTTTTCAAACCTAGAGTTAAGTGGACGATGACAGCATCGGATGTGACATTTTCATTCATTCAAAGGTGAGAGGGCTTATTATGACAGTTTATTTTATCATAAAAGAAATAAAGGAAAAAATCTGTAACAAAATCAATTGTGTCCTTTGGTGGAGATCTACAGTTCCAAAAGCAGCTTTACTCCCTGTATTTCCCCGTCATCTTGACTGAAAGCCACCAAGAGCACCAATTCCACAGAAAGGTTAAGGAGAAAGCAAGTGGTGATGTTCAGAAGATGGGCACATCAGGTAGACTTGCAGAAAACCAAGACCTTCCTCTCTGTGGATGCAATGCAGACAGCCACTAGTTGCACCCTTAGAGATTTTGTTTCTCAGTTAAGCTAACTCCAGTGAAAGGTGTTAAATAAAAGGCAGTGTGAAAATCCAGCTCATCCAGCTGCATAAATGTATCCAGTAGAGCCCTTTCAGCTACTAATTGGAATATTCTTGATTGACAAAAAACCTGGAACTTTCCATCTTGACAGCCATACAGCTGTCAACTGTATCATGACGTAAATGGAGATGAAGCTCGAGTAACAGGCCTGGATGTGAACTCGTCACCATGAGAGGGGCTGAGAACACAAGCATCATCCTGGTACTTTGCAAACACTTCAACGGTGTCCAAAACCAGAACAAGCTCATCACCAGTCAGCAAGATCACCAGCCTGCCTCGTGTTTCCTACACTAATCACCTTTGGCAGGAGGAAAGAAAGGACAAGGGGATGTTCCAAGTCAAGGAGGGAGCAGGTTTAAAAGTGGAAATCCCTTCTGCAGAGCCTGAGGAACGCATTGCAACAAGATCTCTTTGAAGCCAACAACCTACCGAACCGTGGAGGAACCCTCCTCCCCACACTGGCTCTTCCGGTATGAGACCGTGTAGCAAGAGCAAACCCTCAGATTTCCTACTGGAATGCACTGTGTAATCAGAAGGACTGCTTAAAAGGGGCAGCTCCTCCCATTTGCAGCTCTGTGACGACTTTCTACAACTACCCAGTTGCTTTCATAGCTGCGTAGTATTAGGAAAATATTTGATATATTTTTAGCTTTCTTTTATTATAGCTTAGCAGCTGGATTCAAAGAGACCCAACCCTGTGTGATCAAGCTGACCTGTGTATGGATCAGTAACACATGCTCTACCAACCAGCCATGAGCCCTCTAAGACATGACAAAAAGGGCCAAATCAGGCATTACAGTTTTTAGGGTATAAATCCTCATGGATCAGGGCATAAGGTGCTCCCCACTGCCATCCAGATTACTATGGTTAAGCAGCAGTTTTTCATGTCTCAGTCACTCCCTGATGGTCCAATTCCTGATTTTTGAAAAATACTACTACTACATGTAACCTGAGAGAAGTCAGAGGACCAACTGGATTAGTGACCTGATACAGCAACAATTTGTGTGGCTTGGCTTGCCATAAATCCTGCTTAAACACTATCCTCTTGCTTAAAGGTGGACAGTCAGTGACCCTCAGCCTGCTTGGCCTGTTATAGAAGTGACCAGAGCAAACCACTTCTGTGTAAAACAAATCCCTGCCTGCTGAAGAGACGTGCCTTCACTTGGCAAGGTTGAGAAGGGCAGTGAAGAACATGGCTGTGCTTTAGGTGGAAATCTAATCTGTGCTGGGGATATTACCAACTGTGGAAACATTTGACTTAGAGTTATGCGTTTCCATATATTAACATACTTCCCACACTTGCTCACATCTGCCCAAATAAGCTATGAAATAAATATTTTCCACACTGTAAATATAGCACATATTTCTAATGCTCAGTGATACATCACTTAATCAATCCAGAACGGTGTAAGCCAGCTTTTGCAACTAAGCCTTTCATGGTACAGCTCAGCAGGCAAGTAAACAAGTTTAAAAAAATTTTGCAGACAGTCTACTTACCTTTCAAGTTTGCACTTCTCTTGTACATAGAATTTGTTTCCTTTTAAAAATATAAGTAGTATCAACAGCTTAACAGAGTAACAAGCAGTGTACTCCTCTTCTAAAAGAATACATGTGACAAGAGCAGCAACCTTCTGAAGCTCATTTGCTTTCTCAATATCGGCTGAACATCTGATGCACAGAATTAACTAGATTAGTGAATATTAGTATAGAAGGTGACTCGCAAAGCAATTGGCCTTTTAATTTCATTATGTTGTGTTTTAAAGATCTTTATTTATCCCGCTAAATAACGCCTTTCTGTCATCCTAGGAATCCAATCAATGCTATGTGCAGCCTCCTTTACTTTTGATAAATTAGTATCTCAGAGATATTTTGTTCACGGAATTTTTAACAAAGATATCCTTTTTCCAGAGTGTTTAGTTAAATTTTAATCAAACCCATCAATTTGTGGGTTTTATTTTTTGAATTTTACCTTTTTTTTAAACCTGAGAAATACTTGGTGTACCACACGCATGTTCCCCTAGTTTTAGAAATCAGTTGGGTATCTCCAGAACATTAAAGATTCGGTGAAAGAAACAAAGACATCCCTTCTCCAAAAGGTTTAGTCAGGCAACATAATAAAACAGGTGTTAAAAAATGCTAATCAAAAAAGTTAGAACCAGTATGATCAAAAAACCTGTCCATTCCTACTTTCAGAGCTCTCCTGTATTGCCAAGACTTCACAAGTCAACATGCGCACCAAGGTAGCCAAGTAATGAAATTAGCATTTGAAGGGGAAAAAAAAAAATAGAAACCCTTCAAACCTTTTTACATGACAGAATACTTGAATGGTACATTGTAAAGACATAGGATAGAAAAAAAACCAAAAAAGTAAACCAAATGATATCTTCATTAAGACAACCACAGTAAGGAACAATTAATTCTGAGTAATTTTCCAGCATTTTCAGCTTTATACAATATTAGATTTGAAGCAAAAAATGTATTTGCTAGGAAATAAACTACTCGTAGAAAGCTGAAGAAACATCTCCCACACTTTGCAAAGTTGTGATTGAATGAGAACTACTTGCCCTGTGTTTCAAAAAAATTCTAATCATACTTTTCTGAAGACAGCTACCACAAAAATTGCTGAAGTTTGAAGTCTGTTCAGGATATTGTCTGAAGTCTGTTCAGGATATTGTCTAAAGTAAGTACTGGAGTATTTGCGCAGCTTGTATGGAAGGAAAAGGAAAGACTGAGGTAACTGCTGCTTGAAAACTGATCAAAGACTGTGAAAGGACTGATGGCTGGAGAATTCCTCCACTTGCTTAGACTAGTATAATTGAAGGCCAGCAGTAGTCCAGGATTTCTGTAAACTTGTCCATAATACGTGTTACCATAATTGTCATACTATAGCTAGAGCTTAGCCAGCTTTGTTTACAAAGGAAGCAACAGAACAAACAGTAAGCTCTTTTGCCAGATTATGAAATATGTTCTTGAAAGTCTTTTTTTATGGACAAATATTCATCCACGTAAGAATTTCCAGACTGACTATGCTTTCTCAGCCAGGGTCAGTAAATAAGCCG
This sequence comes from Pelecanoides urinatrix, assembly GCA_013400755.1. Taxonomy (NCBI): domain Eukaryota; kingdom Metazoa; phylum Chordata; class Aves; order Procellariiformes; family Procellariidae; genus Pelecanoides; species Pelecanoides urinatrix. The sequence goes on from VZTQ01001011.1 coordinate 108,189, forward strand.
TTTGACTAAGTTAATACCAATTCAAAATGAAAATTTCACAGCAGTAGGATTAAAGTCTAATGAACCAGTCTCAAAAAAACCCAACAAAAATTATGCTTCCTCAGCAGATAAGTGATGACAACTGTAGAGCTATTGCCTCCATCCATGCTAATTAGAAATCTGAAGAGCAGCAAGAACTGTGTATTCTGATAGTATTGCTTTTAACATCTGATGAGGCAACGTTACACTTGGGCCACCCATCCTGGCAGATGTGTCTCAGTGATGGTCAGCATCAGGCTTCGCTGTGGAAGAAAGCCAGTGACCCAGATACAGTGGGGAGTAGCCACTGACACTGTACAAGAGTTGCAAGAGGAGAGACATTGATAATTCTTGTAGAAGTCTGAAGGGAACTGAACTGTTACTTTAAGCAGGTGTGAACTACATGTATTTTCACAGTTTACATTGCAGTACTGCTTAGATGCACTATTATTGAAGGCTGGTTTATTTTATTTGTTTATAACATCTCTCAGTGTAGCACATGATTTGGGGTAGTTTCATCACTCGATGGGAAAGGGATCTTTTATTAGCATTTTAATCTCACCAAACACCCCCATATTTTTGCAGGGTAAGATAGGCAGAAGACTGGTCAGTTTTCCTCATGCTACACAAAGTGTGGTATTTATTTGCCAAATGCTCTTAAAAGCTTTCTTTTAGGTCAGATCATCTTAATCCTCCAAGCAACTTCTGATACTTTGATTCAGTTATCATTTTATGGTTCAATATTCAAGCTTAATCTACCTGGAACCTGCCTGCTGCTTCTGACCACACATCATAGCCTGATAGTTCCTCCTGAGCAGCCCTTGACAAATTGCTACTCACTCTTCTCTCCCATTCTTCAGTTTCTCTGTCATAAAAGCTCACAAGGCCTGTGAAATTCCACCACCCCGCCCCCCAAGTCAGCCCCTCACTAAATTTTTCTTCCTCTGCACCAGTCTCAAAAACAGGTGATTTCTATTCTAGGATATCCTTCATGAGCCTCCCCTCTGGAAAAACTTGACAAAAGCTTCCTCCCCTCTTTTTCTACATCCTCCATCATCTTTGCGTTTAAAGCACCGCTGTGTTTAGGTCACTTCACTGACCTTGTCTCAATCCTGCTTCCTATGTAGACACCTGCCTGAACAGTTTTTAATCCACACTAGCACTTTGCCCTGGATTACATGGCTATTTATTTTCCTCAATAGAATCTTAGGAGGGGCATTTTGGAAAGCTTTTAGGAAACCCAAGTAATTTGTCTCATCCAGGTTGCCTTTATCTTCCATCAACTTCTTCAGTAATGCTGATAATTTAAAGAAATACAATTTCCCTAGCAAAGCCATGTCATTTTGACTTAAGTTACATTAACCTAATTTTCCCCTTATGCTCCTCACATATGAAATCTCTGTGGGCCAAACTCCATATTCAATTACATAAAACCGTATCAGGAAAAATTTAAAAGATAATTGATGAAGTTATCCATGGCTATTGCTGTCCTAATAGGAAAATTCATTCCTCAATTTCATTTCCAAGAGCTGAAGTAATATTAAGTTATATCTAATTCTTAGGCTCTCCTTTGAAGACAGACTCCATTTGCATGGAGTTTTCAGGAGCACTTGTTAAAAAAAACCAGGAAGGGATTTCGAAAGTGCTTACTAGGTGCCATTTATACATTAACTGTTTTATCAAGGAATTTACCGGGTAGAGATTTATTGTTCTACCTTGTCATTACCTCTACTATAGTATTTGAGTGATTTACTGCACTTGAATTTTCACTAGATCTCCTAATTTTCTCCTAAAATATTACGATTTGCTAAGGTCACACACTGATTTCCATTAAAAAATGCCCTTGGAATAATAATTTCCCCTTCATCTTCTATAATGAAAATAGATGTAAAATAATTCATAACTTCCCTCCACATCATCATCTACTTCAGCTATCAGTCAAGCCTTGGTGCTTTAGAGCAACTAGCCCTACAGTCACAGATAAAAGGAGGACAATGATCAGCTGATATTTCTGCCTACAGAGTACATAGGAAGGAAGATAGAGCTTTATAATACTGATCTCCTTAACTCATCACGAGTGCCGCTTCATTCAAACATCAGTGGCATATCCCCATCTCCCTTGCTGCTTCAAGCCCCACTGAAAGGAAAAAAAAAAAAAAAGCTTGAGAGAGGTGGGGGAAGGACACAGAAATCAAGGAAACCACAAGAAATCATGGTAGAAAAGGGTGAAAATTAAGGCTTATCTTCAAAACAAAGATTTCAACAGGATCTGAAGCTGTTGCCCATCGTAGACTTACCACTATCAGCCAAAGGTCTTCAATTTCTTTGAAACTGCTTCTTGGAAAACACTGTCAAAGTTATTTCACTCTCTCCCTTCACTATCCCACCTCAGAACTCCCCCTTTCCTGCCAGATCTACGTGCTCACCTCAGTAATGCTCAGATGCCTCTCATGCTGTGCAATATTGCGCATTTGCTTTGATTCTTCCTTTTTCTCTGGTGCTGAATATACACAGCACACTGCAGGGATAGAGATTTTTCCATAAAAAGCCCAACAGCAGGACCATGAAAGCTCTCAGCACTTCCAGCAGTACGTAAGTGCATAGTTCAGAGAGAAAAAGAAAAGGTGAAAAGGTCAGGATGCTCTCAAAATTTCTCAGGTGTACTGTATCAACAGAGAGCCCAAACTCTCTATTGAGAGAACATGCACAGCCTCAGTAGGAGTTTGATACATCCTAAAAGTAGAGCTTAAATGTAGTTCAGAGTTCAAAAAATATTTCTATCTGGTGATCACATGATGGGAAGTACAACTAGCTCCCAATACCACTACTGCTGCTGTGCTGCCAGCCCATCTTGATCTGAATGCCTCTTCAGAGGAGACCAAGCTCTTAGGAAGGATACAGTTCGGTTTACTGGACAAAATTTATCCTCAGGCCTACTCCTCTCTCCTGCTCTGTCAGTCTGAAAACATTGAGTCTGAGTGACATGAAAAGACAGATTAGAAGGAACAGAGAAGAGCACATTTAAATGGAAAGAGCTTAAGATGACTTATGTGTAATTAATCTACAATATTCATTTTCCATTCATACTCAGCTTATCAGCCTTCGACTGAAATATTTCTTCCGTTATGCTAAACCTCTGCTGGATGTCCATGCTGTTAGTTAAGAAGCACGCAAAGCAAGAAGTGTCTACTTAAAGGAGCATCACATTGGAAACATCTTTGAACTAGAAAATATTTTTTTCAGAATACTGATGTACCATACATCACAAAAAATATTCCCTAAAGACAGAACAGTGGATAAACTGAAATGAAATTCAGCACACGGAGGCAATTCCATCAGATCTTTCTGGTGACCTTATAGATAGAACAAAAAGTGCTATTCATATATCACCTAGCCAAGTCAATATTTATTTTCTTGCTTTATGCATGCTTTGCAGGAGTGACCTTAATCATAAAAGCAAGGCACTAAAAAAGCATGGTTTGGTCCAAAACTTGTTTTGGCAGGCACTATGTAGCTCTGCCAACATATCTCAAGCCAAACTTGCAATAGTCTGACCTAAAAGGACAAGAGCCCTGTCATAAATGAGACTACAAACATTTCCCCGAGGAGCATGCTGTGTGCACAGCTCTTTCCATGTTTGCAAGGGGGAAGGGAAGGGATTTTCCACATCAGTACGTGTTTTCCATATATATTTGCCAACAGTTGCTAGATTATCCCCAGAGCCTACTTTGACCACCGGGATAACTGCTCTACTGTAGACTGTATTTTCTTTATGAACATGGAGGCTTCAGAACAGAAGGCCGGATCTTGATTTCTGAGTTATTCTGGGCACACCAACAAAATAAATGAACCCTGGTTCATTTATTCATGAACCATTCATGGTTTCACTTCAGTGTCGTTGAGAACAGATCTAACCACTCCAGTCTGCAGCATCTCCTGGGATTCAGGAGTTGAAATGGAAGGTGAGTATAAGAACAGCATAGCAGGCAAAACCACACTGGATTTGTTTCTTCACATAAGAACCATTAGATATTTTACACGTAGCAATTGCTTGTTTCTAATAATGTCATATTTTATTCCTGTGCAAGCACAGTGAATGTATCTAATGCTGAGACACAGAGATATAGATTAGGAACAGACAGTAAACCCCTTCTCATTACCCCAATGAAAACATGCTCTTAAAAACCCCATAGACTAGAAGTAGTTGCACGACGCTTGACTGTCTGCCTCATCAAAGAGAGATTCCCTAGATGTAAGCTGCCAAACTACCAACCCAATCCTTTTTATTTCTTCCTTTGTCATCGTAAGGATAAGTCTAAAAGCTTTCAGTGCATTTCCTCCCAGTTAAACTCAAATTAGTCCCCTCTGCTGGACTCCTACTGGGATGCCTTGGTCTCTTGCAGAGCCCTTGCTGAGAAAAGCTCTTTTCAGTCCAGCAAATCACCTCCATACCTGCTACTCTGACAAGGCCGATGCCATTATTTATTACATAATAAGCTCTTGCTGTTGAGGGTCAATTATTCCATTGACTGGGCATTACAATAATTCTTGGTAATTAAAAGAGGTACTTATGTGAATCTGGATGCATATTGAAAGAAACATTAGTCCTTTTGTTATCTTGGCAAGCCCTTGTTCCTAGCCCGGCCCAAGCAATTAGCATCTTTTGGCAATCCCTGTCAGCTGGGGTTTGGAAAGCCTGAAAGGAGGGTCACTCAGATGCTAATTTAGATACAACTGTGACAGCAGAGTTTAAGAAGGAGCTGCTCCAAAGGCACCATCAGGGTTTAATAAAGCAAACAGCTTAGATCCCAGTGACCCTGCAGGGGTAATTAAAAAGACTGCTCTATGTTGCTGTGCCAAATGAGAGTGGCATCATGAAGCCCGTCTACAAAAACCATTTTTAAAAGACATATAATCACCCATTTAATCTGCTCATTAAACAAGTCTCTCATGCAGACTTAACAAGAATTAGCACTTTCTAGAAGGCAAAAATTGACAGAAAGCAGACTGTTCAAATGATTCTAAAGGTTGTGATTCCTAAAGGTTTTTCCATTATTATTATAAACCCATTTAATGCTAATGCATAATATTTGGGGATACTGGTGTTTAAGACTATCCTTTTAACGTTGCCTTTACAGAAAATATGAACATCCACTTCTCAAAGGTAACATGGGGTATTGACATCAGCTTGAACAACAGTAGGAACCCCAGTCGTACAAACTTTGTGTAAATAACCCCATGCTCAACCCACACCGAATTCTGCAGGAGCAATGCTGGCACTTTGTTTCTCAGGATGCATCCCAGTAAGAGACCTCTTGCACTCAACTGCAGGCTCAACCTTTAACACACAAGTAATATTGTGTACATTATTATATCCATCTTTTGTGTTCCCCAATAGAACCATCACTATTGACAGAGAAGCAAATCACTTCCCACTGCTTCAGGAAAAAAAAAAAAAAAAGAATAAAATGGAAGTTCCTCCTCTTTCAGTCTGGAAACCAAAACTACAGAGGTTGCAGGGCACAGGGAAAAGACTAATGAAAACACGTACTTTGGCTTGACAATGACCTAATGTATATCACAGACAAGCTATTCACCTCCATGTGGAACGCAAGATGTTTATTTTTGGAATGCTATCCTGCTTTGGGTTGGGGTAACCCTACAACAGCAAAGGAGGAGGAGAACAATACAGGAAAAGACAGAGGGACAATGCCAGCTGATTTTTTTCAGTTTTAATTCAGTATTGAAAAAACTGATATCTGTACAAGGTCTGGGACAGGATGCAGCTGGTAAATCATCACAGAGGTTAAGCAATGATATCATTCCCTAATATTGTGATATTTCACATTTCACTATACTGCATTCAAATACAGCCTCCCAAACACCAGTCCTCTTCAATCTCCTACTGATGAGAGAATACAACATCAGGGAGGCCAACTTGGCCCCAGGAAAAAAAAAAAAATATCACTAGGCATTGTAGCATGCTTAGCCCAGCTACTAAACTTTTTCTCAGACTCACGAGGCTCAATACTAGATCTGAGCTCATTATCAACAAGCTGATGTTCTACTGAAAGTTGTTAATTAAAGACTCTAGAGATGGTGCCAGCATACTTTATATCTCTAGATGCAACTGATGCACGTACATCTTTCACAACGCAGAGCGCTGAGCTGGAATGACAACCTCAATTCCACACAAGCTAAAAACAGTAGGATATACTTGGCATGTCCACCTTATGTGGAAATGAAAGGCCAAAGACAGTTTGAAGCCCTGTATGCAGGTCATTTGCTAGATCAGTGTTTCTCATTTGGGGTCTGTGAACTGGTGAACCATGAGACAACTGTATAATTTTTTTTACCTCTTGCTTTGCACATCACAAACAGGATCCTTGTTGTAGAGACAGACACTAACTTATGTCTTCCTCCATGGTGACTACAGAACAGAGACTGACAAACAAGGCAAGAACTCAGCCACCACTGTTCATTCTCAGAGAGCTGACTCAGTTGAACTGCACAATCGTGAACATGAATTGCTCCAAATTCTGAAGATCACCAACAAGCTGCAATCACATGTCTGGCCGCTATTATTCACCTGACAACACTTAAGTGTGCTTCCCCCCCCCTTCCCCATTCCTCAGCCCTAAAACATTATAAAGCAGGAAAGGGGGAAAAAAAAACAAACCAAAAAACGTAATACATACAGAAATATCCTCCTCAGCATCATTAAGCGTGAGAGAATCTCTGTATCATAGATCAATAGAGCTATGGCCCAAAAAATTCTCCAGTTCTGCCTAAGACAAGTGGCAGGGGAAACAACATCCTACCTTGGGAACATTATCTCTGTACAGCAATACTAATGCCACAAGGGGATGTATTCTCCTCCCTCCAAGAGGCAGTATGGAACAGGACATGTTAGAAATTCTGAAAGACAGACCAGCCACCAGCTACAGTTTGCAGGACTTGCTGCAGTACAGTGGGAAAGACCATAACCTTGGAAAGGGAACTCTAGTATTTTAATAACTGCAAAAGTCCACTACCTCTCCGGGAATCATCTAAGGAAAAACCAGCACACGTTCTATAGGAGTATGCCCAAGTTAGTTCGAGGAACAATGATGATATAGGTGATGATTTTTATGCACATTCTACCTAGATCTATTGATATCCAATGATCAGAGCATGCTACTTACTTGCCTTAGGTTGTTCCTAAAACAAATCACCGATACCAGGAACAAAGCTCTTACAAGTGAAAAGAACTTTTGCACCACAAAACAAAGCTTAAATGGGTAGGGGAAGAAACACTCTTGCCCACCATGAAACAAAAGCTGAAACAGGTATGGGATGGAGTGCTTGGCAATAAATCAAGAACTAATGGTTTTTAAAACAAAACGAACATTACTTTAGACTTAAGTTCTTTTTCTTAACTCAGTATGGGGAAGAAGGGGGTGAGGAAGACGACGATGATGTGAGAAGGATGAGAGAACATAAGGAACAGCAGGAGAAGAAAAAAGGAGAAGGAAATAAATCATCAAAACATTTATAACCCTAGACTGCCTCACAGGGGAGCAGAGGAAAAAAATTAGACCCTTCATCTACAGCATGTTTGCTTATTACCTCTTGGGAGAGCTTCAGATATAATAGTTGACACCATTATATGTATGTGCAGTTAACCTTAACATATATAATTTCTTTGTACCTTTGCAGTCTTACACATGCACACAAGTATCATCTTGTACTGATAAACCATGCCCAGTTTCCCCTAGTACTGTATAGAGAGTAATTGCTATATAAAATGATTACAATTCTTTGCATTAAAGTACACATTGGTACTGACATTTGGAAATAGCTCTGTCTAGCTCCAATAACTACTCCAACACACTCCCTCTGTATTCCCTACCATCAAGTATATTTCCTAACACACTTGAGAAAGTAATTCAATAGCCGAGCTAACTACAACTACACTTTCAGGTCTATTTAAAACTGCAAAAACGTGTTCTTTCTCTTGGGAGAGCTACACTACCATTTGGTCAGACAGCAACACATTTTGGACTCACTTCTAAAGTAGCTGCATGCATCGTGAAGATTTATGGTTGGAGAGGGATTGAGACAGGGGTGCAACTCCCTGGAAACCATTGAAATCCATCCATAGATGAACCATCATGGACAAAGTCACAGATGCAGTTTTCTGACCAGTTCTGCTGTGCAGGCAGATGGGGACATTCATGCAACTACTACATTTTTTCTTAAAATTAATTTTCACATCACGAATGAACGTGTTGCTTTGCTGCAATATGTAATACCACTGGTAGTGTTTACCTCTGCTTCTCCACCAGCATGTGTGACAGTCATTCCAGGCATTCCTTCTGCAGCTTTTTGTTTTCTTGGGGAATGTTTAGAAGGCTTTTGTGTTAGTCAAAAAACCAAAAATCCTACTTTAAAAAAGCTCCCACAACTGTGGAGGAATCATCTATACAAGAGTTTCTGAAAGAATAAATACAGCTGCATAACAAAGAGTAAGAAGTTACAGGAAAAAGCACTAGCTGGTGCCAATCCAATTTTCTAATAAATCTTAAGGCTGAGGCTGTCCTTTGATTCTTTGGAATTTTATTATTTTATCTACACAGTATAGTTGTTTCTTCCCCCCTCCCCCTGAAAAAGTTATTTTAAACACTGACGAAAAGCCAACATACCACTAGTAGTTATTTGTAGTAATAAACTTATAAACTACTAATATGAGCAAAAGCTGACTTATAAAAAGCATACTTCAGAAAAGCAGCATTAGTTATGTTTAGAGCTCTCAAATGGAATTGAGAGATTGAAAACAATTTAGGAAGAAAAGCCTACAAGTCAATTTATCCTCAACAACGAATATTCATTTTTCTGGTCACTGGGTAAATCTGCTTTTCTAATTCCTTTATTTAACTGTCGGAGATTATAAAGATATTAAACCAAGATCTTCATATTATTAGGCACATAGTTAAAACATAAAACAAATGGAACAGGGATATGACTAGTTTAAAAACCTATGCTCTCAATGTTTATTTCTCTCTGGTTAAACAACAGTGTGAACTGGAATTTGAAATGTTTTCTTTATTTAGACCTTGTAGGCTGAACAATAAGCCCTGACAGCTCCGTTGCAGCCCTCTCAAGGCCTGTACCAAATGAAGCCTAAACTCACCATTCAGCAACTGCACTGGCCACGGGATGTCTGGAATTTGTTGTGTGCACTCATCCTTAAAATGGAACAGCTGTCATGAAAGGCTGTTACAAGACACCTAAAGGGGCAAAAGGCTCCAGTGACACCCTTATCTACAACCTGATATGAACAGCATTTGCTGCTGCCCTGCTCCCATCTCTAGGTGTAAAGTTACACGATATACGGGTCCAGAATACTCTGCTCAGTAAAGTGGAAATCTATGGCCTCTGTTCATTTTCATGCCATTAATTGTGCATAGGATTAAATAATCTATAAAATGTACTTATTTAGTGTAACACATCTGTGCGCCCATTTTAATAGCATGCATTTTAGAAATCTACATTTCCACTCCCCCTCTCCCTTCACGCTTTAGTAAAAGCAGTAAGACAGTCTTTGGGCCATGTCATGCTTCCCTTACTCTGACTGACTATATAGCCTGTAAGCCTGTAGACTAGTTTCATGAGGGGCTCAGCCAGGATTCGGCTATTAAGGATCAGAAAGCAATAGCAATATACCAAAAATAGCTCTCAGGGGAAATATATCTTCTTACTGCCATAAAGAATATTTTTTTAAGAGAAGCATTTGTGTAATTCTTATTAGCTAAATAAAAGAGTGGAAATAACCAGAAACATAAAGACCCAAGGGTCTGAGCTCCCATCAGAGTCAATGGCAGATTTCCCACTGATTTCACTGGACATGCAATCAAGACCAAATGTGGAATACAAAGAGGAAACAATCAGAGGAAAGACTCTTATTCACAAATGCATTCTGCATCTGCAAAGTTTGTACCTGTGATTGAACTGTATTCATAAATCAGACTAGTGTCTACCCACCACACAACTGCGATGAGTTCTAGTTCTGGTGGGGAAATCATAAGAACTACTTCTATTTTAAAAAAAGAAGCTTCATTTTTACAGATGTACAGCACTGGGCAAAGTTGAGTGTCATCAGAAGGTGCACTTTCCCATGGACATCCCCCCCGCCCCAGCCTCTGCTCTCTCCTGTGCTCGCTCAGCTGACCCAGAGACCTGCCAGGCTCTGCAACCAACCTCTTCCTTCCACCAAAGGCAAGTACTATTTCTTGCTGAAGTTTCTTTGATACATCAAATCCTCTCTCTAAACTCTATATTGCAAAGATAAAACAAGTCTGTAACCAGACACGAAACACCTGCCTCTAAACACTTTTATGTCTATATAAATATTGTTATAATTGCAACAGACCATCAGCCCCACTTCAGCCAAAGCTCAATGCCAGCTTGTAGATGCTTCTTTCAATCAAACCACAAGTTGTTGTTTGGCTGTGTGGATGAAATTCCATTCCCTACTTCTCACACTTACCTTTGGGATTTTGGTTGGCCAAGTTTCCTTCCACTGTTCTTCCTATGAGATACGATTCTCAGCAACATACAATCCCACCCTCTACTGATGTTCTGGCCTAGGGTTTATATCCCGAGACCTGCTCTCTAGTGGGACACTATGGGTTAGCAGCCCTATTTCCCTAGCTCACAAATAACCTACTCTTGCAGGTGGAGTAAGACATTAGAGTCCCAGAACAGTAAGAGTATCTAAGGGAGTGAGGAAGAAAGAAGAAGCAGGGGAAGGTGAAACTAAAACCTGCATTAAAGGGCTGTTCTGTCCCTGTATTTATTATATTTTTATTATTTTTTAAGTTATAAAAAAAAAATTTTGGTCAGGCCTTGGAACAGGCTTGGTCAGGGAAGTGGTGGAGTCACCATCCCTGGAGGTATTTAAAAGAGGTGTAGATGAGGTGTTTAGGGACATAGTTTAGTGGGCATGGTGGTGTTGGGTTGACGGTTGGACTTGATGATCTTAGAGGTCTTTTTCAACCTTAGTGATTCTATGATTCTATTCTAATGGACTAATATGGGGTAAAACAGGGCCAGGCAAACATAACAGTAGTATGTGCTGCAATAGGGTTGAGGATAAAGTGGTTCTAATTTGGATGCATCAAGGCACAGATATGTGCAAGCCACAGACAATATTAAGTTGAATTCTGCTCCAGAGCTTGGCTTTACCCTCCGCCTCTGGATGATCTACCTGTAGCAAAAGACACAATCCCAACACAAAAATCCCTCTCCCTCTTGCAGAGTCCCCTCAGGAACCATTACACTTGTCTCAGTTCTGAAGCAGGAAGGTCATCTTGGAGTGAAGGGGGAATGAATTAAAAACCCTTTTTCATCCACTACTACAGTATCTATTGGTCATAGAATCATAGAATCACTAAGGTTGGAAAAGACCTCTAAGGTCAGCGAGTCCAACCGTCAACCCAACACCCCCATGCTCACTAAACCATGTCCCTAAACCACGTCATCTACCATCCAAACAGATACTGCCTGCTTTGGGCACATCTGGAAACAGATGGCTCTGTTTCTAAGATAGTTGGGCCAACTCTGTCTTCCTTCCCTGCCACAGACACTGAAGTAGTGTATTAAATACTCATTCAGTATAAATAAACACATTTTATGACCAATAAACAGTCTTCCATCTTACGTTCACCATATTAAAACTATCTTGCACTAGGTTCCTTCTTACAGATGTGTCCAATTGTGTATTCGCTTCACACTTTCAGCTCTTGTTCCTCGATGCTCATGATGCTATCTGAACTTCCGATTCTTTAGGGCAAAGTGTTGTAGTTGGAAACCATGCTAAGAATGATCACAGTGAAGAGCAGTTTTTTGAACTTTCCTGTTTGTCCTGCAACACACCTGAGTGTGAATCATCTTTTTTAGTCCCTACTATTGAACCTAGATTGCCTTGGGTATTTCTGCTGTTTCCATTGCTGTTCTAAGCATTTTTCTAGATTCACTGTATTTCAGTTACCCTATCACCTTCAGGAAATATCCACTGGTAACCAGACACTTCAGCCTCTCATTTTAGAGGTCTCCTGGAGTTGTTTTCATGGTTCAGAATTACTAAGTCAAAGGTTCCAAACAGGGGAGAGGGGAAAAAAAACCCACAACAAAAAAACCCACCACAAGAAAACCCCAAGCCCAACTGCCTAGAGCTCTTAACAAAATGGTTAACAAAATGGATGACTTTGCCTCCAGCTGTTTCTTCAGTCCTACCACACTGAAATCCCTACTGAAACAAAGCCCTTGAGACAAATCCTATGAGCTCACTATTCTGTAACTGCAGGGGTTTTTTTGTTTCATTGGTGTCATCTGACCAAAGTCTGTCCTGTGGAACCCTACAGCCACAGTCTCATCCTTTTCTGTGATCCAGCAATGCATTGTACAATCATGATACTTTTCTTTGGATTTATGCTGCATTTTCCTCTTTACCTCTCGTTCTTAATATTAATCCCCCCTCTTACTTTCTCCTGCACAGTTATACTGGGCTTATATTTCCAGCTACATAGTTGTAAGGCAAACCTCAATTTCGTGTCTGGTCAGTGAACTTCATGACTGTTCTGTTTAATATATACTCTGTTTTTTGTGGTTGCCACTAGACTCATTGTTTTACATCTGTTTGCATTAAAGTGCGCTTTCCGCTGAATTACTCAGACTTAAAAGATCCCAAATCCCTTTGAATAAGGTTGCATAAATTCTGAAGTGCTTGCTATTGCCTTCCTCTAACTTCAGTATCATCAGCTAACATTTACTATGATCTTATATCTGATATTCTCATTCAAATTATTTACATATGTATTATTAAAAAGGTCAGTCCCCTGGAGGATTACGCCACTAGTAACCTATTTGCAACTAGAGAAATTATCATTTGCAGACACTGTATGTAACCTGTTTTGAGACATTTTTCAAGCCAACAGGCTATTTTTGCTCCTCAGACCATGACTCTGTGATTTAACCAGTAAGCTCCTTTATGAAACCTTATCATTTGTTCAAGCGTCGTTAATTCACACAGTTTCAATTTTCACAGTATTATTTTCTTCATAACATGGAAAAATAGGACATTATCATGATTCATCTGGAAAGCCAAAATTCAGAGCACAGAGCATGTGCTTATCTCTCAAGTTTCCTGATTTTCTGTTTATAACATTTCTTCTGACAAACAATAACAAAAATACAAATAAGCTGTTCAAGGGAATTTCAAATGCACAAACATTACAGTGTTAAATTTCCTTCTCCAGCCCTTTTGCTCCATTTGTCCTGAGTTAGGGTCTTATTCGTTTTTCCTTTAAAATCATCAGCATTTCTGTATCTGACAGTTGGCAAGTAGGAAGGGAAATGGTTTTAAAGATCAAATTAAGCAAACCTGATTGAATAATTCAGATTTGCCATGGGACTCAATTATTTCTATTAGCAACCCTTATTTTTCACAGGATTAAGCAGTTATTTTCTTTGGCATCCAAATAATTACTTCTTTTACTTCTGGAAATGTTGAAGTAGCTGTTTCTTGAGGTTTTACGTGTTAACTCTTTCCTATTTTTCCTGAGGTTTCACCTGTTAACTCTAGCCAGAAACAATGACAGACGCTCCAAGAACAAGCATACAGTAAAACAGTAAGAGATATTTTCCTCTTTTCTATGAAAAGTACAATATAAAGAGATTTGCAAACTAAGAACACTACAATATTTAAATAAACCTGTCAAAAATTTGCATGCGTTATCTTAACATAGAGATATTTTTTCCACTTTGTGTAAGTGCATTTATGGATATAGTTAGCCCTGCTGCAGAAGGCCTACACAACCATACGCAATGTCAGTGTGTCAACTAGCTGTATGTCACCACTGTCTTTATGTCTCTCTGGAGCAGAAAACCAAGGTTAACAGCAACATCAATAAACCAAGGTGAGGCAGCATCACGCCTAACCACACAAATCCCGGGGCCACAGTAGCACAGAACCACCCCCAGGACAATGGGTGCCCTGATCCACCACTGCACCACTGAGGAACTGCTCAGCCCTGCACAAAGGGATAAAATTCCTCAATTCTAAGCAGCCTGCAGGATCAAGTTCATCAGGCACTACCTCTATGCTGCCTTTTTCAACTCTGACTCTAAATAGAGTAGCCCAGGAAAAGAAAAGCTACCTTGTTGCTGTCCAGGGCCTTATGCTGATGGGGGACATGCAGTTAGAGAGGACATCAACCGAAGGGCCTTGTGAGTAACTGAAGGCTTGTTACAAACCACAATCAACACTACACAACCTGCAAACTATTTGGAAGAGGATTCTCTGTATCAAAGTTCACTGTAAACCAACTGTATTAGACTTAATAGTTAATTTCCCAGGTAAAAAACAACAACAAAAAAAAACCCCAACCAAACCAAAATAACTTTTATTTAAAGCCACCCCTGAGGGAAGGTTCAGGAAACTTTCTGTGCAGAAACCTGCTTGCGATGGCAGAGACACTTGGCTGTCGTCTGCCTTCCTCACCTCACCTCTCATCTTGTTCTCATTCCCCTCCTCTTCCAGGGCAAGATGTCAGCTAGATGATATGGAGTTTCTAGGAAGTTACATAAAACAGAGTACAGAGCTGAAAGGGTTACTGACTTTTCACTCAATAGGTCCTTTCACAATAAGCCAATTAAATCCTTTCATTCTCAGTTCTTTGCATTCATGCAGAGGATTCTTTTTTTTAAACAAGAATCTTTAGATGACTGTGTCTTGCCTGCAGAAGCATCAGGCAGAAATAAGGCCCTCAGAGTTTTAATTTTTGAAGCAGAAATGTTATTGCTTTTTAAGTACACTTGAAAGTACTCCCAGACTTACAAAGAATGATAAAACTAAGCGTAAGATGCTTTTTCCAAAAAAACAACAACCCCCCCCCTTCAAAATTAACGTCAACTATCTTATAGTTAAGTATAACTCAAAAACGACAGCTGCAGCTACAGCAAAGCCTCTTGAAGAAACAGTGCCATTAAATCACTACATCTAACAATTGTCAATGAAAACTACATGAAAAATCAAGTAGCAAGACAGGATTCAAGATGCAGATAAATACTAGTAGTTATCAACAAGACATACTGTTCTGACCAGACTGGTGCAGAAGGCATTTTCCTCAAGCAAACTGATCCTGTTGCTACTGGATTAAAGTATTACTTACTGTGATTGTAGAAGTGCTCCAGAGATTTGGTTGCAAGTATTACATGCTCCTCTGTACTGTACTGCTGTAACAACTATTGAGAAAGAAGTGCTTCCCAACTCGGGGCACTATTAGCAGTTTCAGTAACTAAATTCTGTTACACCACTCTTACTCTGCAATATAGAGGAATGAACATGTCTACTTGAGGAACAACTGAACTAAGTGAAATACATGGAAGGGAACAGGTAGAATTACTCCATCAAACTGTGAAAATACAGTATTACTCTTAAAGATACCCTGTGACTTTCAAGAACATCCCCTATTTAGAGGTAATGTCTGTGTCTAAGCTGCACAGGAAGAATAGGCTCAGCAATTCATGTAGGCTTGTTAAATTTGATGACCTGTGTGTTCTCCTGCACCACAGGCTACTAACCTGTCTCAGTTTCTCCTCTGGATCACGCTGGAACTCACAGATTTCATGTGCCTCCCAGGAGTCTGGGCTGCAATACATTCAGCCCGATCCAGAGTCCATGCAATGATGAGAGCTCATGCTCACATAGTGACTGTCCCTCTTTGGAGGGCTGTTAGCTTGGCCTAACTGCTCACCAACATATTTATCTAAACAATATGAAGATTCACAAGAGGACCAGAACACAAGAGGCCAAGAACCCCTCAAGACACATACACTCAACGCAATTGTGCTTCTAAACCCATCAAAAGTGCCAATAAAAGGATCTGGGATGAGAAAAAGTCAGATATTTATCTCTTTTGCAAACCCTCTTCTAAAAAGATGATGAAAACAGTAACAAGGCATGCTGAGGTCAGCAGCATATCCTAGTAGGGGGTGAAAGATGATTCTGGCTGCATCAAAAGAAGCTGCATCACAAGAAGGGTGGCCAGCAGGTCGAGGGAGGTGATTCTGCCCCTCTACTCTGCTCTGGTGAGACCCCACCTGGAGTCCTGCGTCCAGCTCTGGAGCCCTCAGCACAGGAAAGACATGGACCTGTTGGAGCGGGTCCAGAGGAGGGCCACAGAAATGATCAGGAGGGTGGAACATCTCTCCTGTGAAGAAAGGCTGAGAAAGTTGGGGTTGTTCAGCCTGGAGAAGAGAAGGCTTTGGGGAGACCTTATTGCAGCCTTTCAGTACTTAAAGGGGGCTTATAAGAAAGATGGGGACAAACTTTTTAGCAGGGCCTGTTGCAACAGGACAAGGGGAAATGGTTTTAAACTAAAAGAGAGTAGATTCAGACTAGATATAAGGAAGAAATTTTTTACGATGAGAGTGGTGAGACACTGGCACAGGTGGCCCAGAAAAGTGGTAGATGCCCCATCCCTGGGAATATTCAAGGTCGGGTTGGACGGGGCTCTGAGCAACCTGATCTGGTTGAAGATGTCCCTGTCCATGGCAGGGGGGGTTGGACGAGATGACCTTTGAAGGTGCCTTCCAACCCAAACTATTCTGTGATTCTATTCTATGATTCATTTTCAGGGATGCAGTACTGTTCTTCTGGAAGACTCTTCACCATACATCATACCATTCTGGTGTAACAAAGTGACTCAAACCACTCTACCATCATATCTCCAAATTGTAAGAGCGGAATTTTGTGCTAAACAAGTAACAGAAGTGTCTTTTTAGCCTCGGTGTTAAGAATAAGGATTAGGTTATCATGCCTTGTTCTGTCTGATTCTTCCTAAACTTTGGAATATATGGGCTAAATTCAAAGAAGTTTGGCAGAAGATCCTGTCTCAGTAGTAGTTTAAGTTCACTCAGATTTCACTAAGAAGGCAGATAGAGAAAAGATGTTTCAAGTGCCCCTTGAAGTGCTCTGAGAAGGGAAAAGTTGCAGGGTAGATTCATGTGTTGGGCAAATAACCCTCAGGAGCGTGACCCTGGTACAAACCAGGGGTTTGACCATAGTGGAAATTATATTGCAACAGATGGCTGGCTCTCACTTGGTCTCTGCTAAAGCTCCTTTTCAACCGAAGTAATAGCTCCAGTAACCTTTGTATGTGACCAGTCTACTGCCTTTCTACCTTTGGCCAACAGCTGACCTGTGCTGGCATTTTTTCCTCCTGCTCTGACTTGGTGCCTTTACAAAACCTATGCTGCTAGGTGCTTCTGCTGGTCTTTGCAAAATGATGATTTGGGCTTAGAGAAAGGCTTCTTGCATTCTCTCAGCTCCATTATCTGCTCACTCAAGATGAGGTATAATGCTCTCCATGGTAAATTCAAGAAAAACATTTACAAATCTCATTCAAAAAACAGGAAAAGGAGTCCCATTCCATAAATAAATTGCTTCAGGACATGACTATTTCAAAACACCTGATGCATATTGTGTACAATAGCATACACCTTGGCTACCAGAGTTTCCTCTGACTCCCAAAATACCCGTTTGAAAATAAAAACTTTGTAGTGCAGATTGTTTGTCTTAAAAACATTTAAGAATTGGCAACATGGTGAGAACATGCACTAGCCTTTTATTCCTGCAAATAAAAGGTCAGATCTCACCCTAGTTTGACTTCACAGGAGCTGACTCCTCATTATTGTCACTCAAAGGTGCTTCTTTCTGAACTAAAATTGTCCCTGATTCAACAACTTTTTCGTTAGTCAAACGTTCAACTGCCTTGTGCAAGTTTACACTGAGCATCTGATCCTGAAAAAAGACCAAGGAAAAAAACCTAACCAGTCAGAAGAGGTCAAAGACTGAAGAACCTGCAATATTATTTGGGGTCAAGATAGAACTATAATGACTGAGCAAAAAAGGAGCTTACCTGATGTATGCATACACTGAAATTGCAACACACTGTAGGAGCATAGACAAAAGTAGAAATCCACATTCATGGCTGTATTTTATTAAAATGTGTTTCAATTGGCAAGTTGGAAAGATCTAGGGTGATATTAAAGAAAGAAATCAGTAGCGTAATTAGACATTTCTGGAGTACTCACAAAGTCTCATTCCCCTAAACACAGCAGGACTGGAGCATCACAAATCTTCTTTGATGCTTCCCTTTCCAACAAATTTTCAGTGCAGCATTTAGCAAAGACAAGCCTCCACAAAACAACACAGGAAGTCATCTTATATAGATGGGCATGCACAACCACCACAATTTCTTAAGTCAGGCAGGGGCCACCAAATGTTCAACTGTTTATTGCAATCATCTTGAAAGAAAGGAGTGTAGATTCTGTCTATGACGTATGTTCCGCACAATATATTATTTTCTTTCTTACACAATTGTTCCTAATACAAAATTAAGCCCCAGAAAGGTTAGGAAGAACTAGGATGGACTGACTATTCAGCTTCAGAAGCTATAAAACTAAATATAAAATACTTATGACCTTAGTGGTGAGTAGCAAGAAATAAAAGGGTAGCAATACTGAAAGATCATTTATAAAATCAAGAGTCAGTTCAAAGACAAAATTTAAGTTAAGTCTGCGTTCTCATTTCAGACTCTCTCCTGGAGAAGCACAAACAACAATGACAAAATTTATCACATACAGCAACCTGCTGTGCCCTGTTGCAGAACTGCTTAGGAGAAGACCTAACAAAAGCCAGGACTGCAAAGTGCCTGAAGGTTAACACCAAACATCCTATGCTTTGAAGAACTGTCAGCCTTCTGCAACACAAAATGAAGCTTAAGAAACTGCAAACAGGACCTAGCACACTAATAGGCCTGCCATAGAAGGTGGGAGCAGATGGGAAAGATTCATCTATGTTGCTAAAATAAGATGCCAGTAAGCTTGAAGTACCTTCCTCCACCATTTCAGTTGCTTAATCTCACATCTCAGGTATACTGGCACCGATTAACTCAGGGGGCACCAGCAGGGTATTCTGCACTAACATTACCAGGGAGTGAAACAAAACACAATAGCACTTGATTGGGATATTAGAGAAGTGAAACTGGGCTTCTATACTAGCATAGAGACATTAGCACTAATTTTAAACCATCTTATGTGTTAGGTGAATGCAAAGCATTATGACACTAGTGGGGGTTAACTAAGCCTACAGTATAGGCTGTTTCTTCATTAGGCAGTATGGCAAAGAACATTTTTTCTCTCTCTATTTATACAAATAGGTTTTATTCCTAGCGTGGCTTGAAGCCACCCTTAAAAGCTTTTCATATGTGTTAAATGGATTACCTGCCCAAAGTAACACCAAGTAACAGAAAAGGTCGAGAGACGTACATATATTCAATGTCTATCAATAACAACTGTGAAGATATGGGATCCTTGCCCAAAGAACAGAGCAATTTCCTTCATGCTGTAGTACATCAGTGGGAGATTTACTCGATTTTCAAAGCATATGAAAGCAGAAGGGCTATACTGCAAATTTTCTCCCATTCCTACAGCCTCCTGAGCAAAGGCCAGGCTCATGTTGCTTGTAATAAGTTGGCAAGAGTTGGCAACACTAGAAACAGCGCATGAGGATCTTGAGGAGGAATTTGAAATGATGCAGGGTCTGATTAATGGCCTAGAAAGAGCATTTGAGCTGCTGAAGCTTGGAAAGATTCAAAGTATGATTTGGGAATTAGAGATATCAAAACAGAGGAGTTTCGAGTAATCAAGGAAGGCGATAATTAGCATAGAAAGAGCACAGCTTTTAGCAACAGACACAAGGGCATACAAAAACACTTATTAACTCTAAGATGCATTTGTAAGTCTGAGTTGAAACCCTATTTTTCCTTAGGGAATAATGCCCTGAATCCCCTTTTAAAATTAATCCCTTCCATTCTACTATTTTAAAAAGAATAGGTGTATTTAGAGTGGACAGGGGCAGCTGGGTGCTAGACTACATCCTTGCTCTTGACTGATTGCGAGTCAGAATGAGAGAAATTTTGGCACATAGGATGCTGGCAGAGTTCAGCCCATGCATGTGGAGACCCAGGATGGCTCCCATCAGACCAGAAAGTTGCTTTTGTACCTGTACAGCAAAGGGAAGGGGACTCTTTGTCAGGGCATGAAACACTTCAGGAGGAGGCTGGCACCTCAGATGGAAGCAGGGCTTACGGTTTTACAGGAGAGGAGGATGGTGTGAGTGCCAGATCCCCTTTCACAGCTTTGTTGAAGGCCCCTCAACTTGCTAGCAGTTCCTGATGCAGACCCTTAGTGCCACATTGGAATTAAAGGATTCATCATCAAGAAAACAATCTGTTATTGACTCTTCTTGGAAAAGTGATATTGATCTAGTCAGTGTTACAGTCTGATCTATAATACACACTGGGGCAGTTTCAGTAGAACTGTTAGGGCCTGCCTAAAAGTACAAACTTGTTCTTAAATTCTTTACTCTGCACTAGTGCTTTCCACATTACACTTTGCTGCACTAAGAGGTGGATCATGATCCCCATGGAAGTTCAACTGGGGCCTGCAAGTTTGAATAATGGGCAGGCCTCTGTCTTATACTTCTTAAACTAGTTACTGTAATTCAAGTGTGATGGGAAACAGCAACCTGTTTCCTGATCTCTTCTGAGCAAAGGAACGCAGGCACTGAAAGATGCAGACAGTCACTGGGATGGGCAGAGAGAAGATGAGGGGTAGAGAAGGGAAAAAAATCAAGTAGTGAGAAGTGATTTTCAAAAAGAAAGTGTAAACCCTTCAGGTGTTCACTTACCTACTTCTGTCACTACCTACATCTCTCAGCTTAGCCCAGTATAACTGTGAGAAGACCAACAACTGTACGAACATCATATTCTGCATCTACCACTATTGTGCTCAGTTTGCATGCCATCTGTAAGAAGCATATGTCCAGATGTCTGCTCAGCACAAGCCATGCAAAGGGAGATCCAGTGACACAGTATTAAAAAGATTAACGTCCAGGAAAAAAAAAAAGCGCAAAGTGCTTAGTCAGAGCAGAAGTCTCTCCTCCAAAGTTATTTACTGTCTTCTGGACTGGAAGCTTATTCATTATAAAATCCACAGTGTTCACCCTCCCCCATCCTTTCTCTACTCTTGTTCATCCTTTTGTTTGTAACAGTTTGGAAAACTTTATGGGCATTCCTAAGTGGTTACAGATGTGAAAGGATGCACACTACAGGCCACTTCATCAAGCGTATGACATAACCCTGCATGCCAGCTTCAAAAGTAGCTCATTTAATACTGAATTCGGAGATGCAATTGTCCCAGACTCGCTGTGTGCCTGTTGAGAGTGATGGGATTACAACAGCAGCTGGCAGTGCTCTGTTCCAAGAAAGCTCACAGCATTATTCAGTCTTGAGTTCCCTCTTCCTCTGCGGAGCCATTTGATCCTTAATCTCTTCTACTGGTTCTTAACCCTTTTGATGTACTTCTCCCCTTGACAAAGTTTCACATACACATATTTATACCCAAATATGGGTGAAGACTATTAGTAAGATGTCACAGTTGCACATCTATTTTGAACACTACCTATAAGTACTTGGCAACCATGTATTTGCATGAAGAACTGTCTAGTATGTATTTTACAAAATTAAGTACAGAGAAATAATATTTTAAAATCCATTGCACTGCTTTTCCTGAATCAGACTGTGTAACAGGAAAATGTTACCATGATGCTGCAAGGTACCTGTGACCATGGACTGCTAATACAAGTAGTTCCCTGTATCGCAGTAGTATCTGCCATGTGCATTCCACACTGCTTAAAAAGACTCAAAGTCAATAGTTTTTAGCAGATTTCTGCTCTGTCCATTACTCGGTCAGTATTCTGCTGGGATGCTCTCGTCAGGAACTACTTTGCTTTCTCTCAGCAGTGTCTTGTATAATTAAAAGATAACTGCAACTTGCTGTGTATGATCAGGTTTCTTTCCCATAGGAACTGAGGTGATAGCTTGGGACAAGAAGTGGCTTCTACAAGGAAGATGATACCAGCATTGTCCAAACACAGAGACAAAAAAAGCTAGTGGCTTGACAATTAGTCAAGAAGGTGCCAGTCTGTGATAATAAGATGAAGGAATTGGACTGAAGACAGTCCTGGTTGAAGAGAAGTGGAAACTGCACAAAGGGCTACCAACGTTACAGTGACTAAAGAGATAATAGGAAAAACGCATGTGGGGGAGTATTTTGTGAGGCAGGTTGGAAAACCAGTGTTATTTGCTAGATGTCAGAAGAAACCAATAGGTTATTGAATAGAAGAAGGTGAATGGATGCAAAAGAGTTTGAGAAGCAGCAAACAATGTGGTTTTTTGGAGAATGGGACTGCTGGAAGAATCAGAAGAGAACAATCCTGAACGCTGCTGATGGCAGAAAAGAAGATAGAGTGGCTACATCAGATCTTGATTTTTCGTTCCTTTAAAGATCCTGCATAAAGTGGCAGGGAATACATGGAAATCAACACTGACAAATGGGGAGACAACAGATGGATGGGAAAATAACTGGGAATCGAAGCACCAGTTCAAGTAGTTCAAGGCTGGGAAATGGCATAGCCAAAGAAAAAAGTGACCTTGAACTAGCACCCGTGAAGTTTCTCAACAGGAAGAGTATTATACAGCTGAAGTACAATATTTCAATACTGTCATTAAAATATTGCATACATATTTCTTAAACAGAAATCTTATTCATCACAAGGGCTTCTTTTTAACCACCTTATCATTGGCATATAGCCCCTTGTAATTTCCCCCCCTGTTCTTGTCTATTTACTCAGTTCCCACTATCAGAAAATCCAATAAATATTGAGTTAGACTTATATATGAACATACCTCTTCTCCAAGGAACACATTTTAATAATTTAGATGGCAGCTCTGTACTGCATGATTTCTTTGATTTCAGGAGATGATGCAGTGGGCTAGAAAGCTAATTTAGATGGGCTTAAAATTACCAAATTTCCATGATTATTCTATGTTCTAGTATTCAGTTTGGCGTATTTAGTGTGTATGAATTGTTACTGTATTTTTTTCCCCCCATAAAAGATTTCAAGAATATATCATCTTGCACACAGCACAGTAAGTAGCACTATCAAACATGACACAAGTACCCAAGTCATGAAAGAAACTACACAGTACTGCAAGCTATTGTTTGAAAGCAAATACAAAATTATAGTAGCTGTTATATTGTAAAGCATACATATGACAGCATAATTAAAATCACATTAAAACCCACTCAAGCCTTACAGGGACACTGCTCAAACCCACAGCAAGATTCTACAGGAAAGCTGACATCCTTTTGGAATCTTTTCACCATAAGAATTCAACAATAGGAGATTCAGATTACCACAGAGGGGGAAATCCCCAGCTTTCCAATGAGAGGCAGAGAAAGGTCACAACCTGTTAGTCTATAAAATCACAGCAATAATTACTTTAACACACTAACATTCCCACCCTCTCAGCCTTCCAGCCTCAGGCTCCAACAACAAAAGCATCCACCTTCCCTGGCAGATATGAAAACTGTTCTTAATGGAATTAATTTGATTAAAAACACCCCTATCAAATGTTTTAAACAGCATATTTGATAACACTATGTGATAGAAAGCATATATCGGGCCACGTGTAAGATAAGAATCTCTTCCTTCTCCATTGCTATAAACTTCAGCTTCCTGCTTTATAAGACAGATTTCAAACCCATCACTGGCTCAAGGCTAAAAAAAGTCACTTAATTTGAGATGCTGGCCAGTATAGATTGGGAGGAGGAAGTTCCACATTTGGGAAAAAAAATGCGCAGAAGAAAGCTCGTTGGATGTCTGATTTAATAAATAAAAATCCCCAAAACAGGCAGACCATAGGAGACTTATTGGGCTTTGGAATGCTAAATCCTAACGGCAGAGTGCAGGTGTGGCAAAGAAGGGCTCTGCAAGTCACTGTGATGACCACAGCACAGCAATGCAGCCACATTTTAGACTATCAAATTGATTTTTCAGCTTAAGACAGCGCTATCTGCTTTTTATGCTTCATAGCTGAGTTCTGGTACAGCTGTTTAAAACTTTCTAAACTGTTTAACAGATTACACAAATGGCCAGCAGTAGCTAAGCAGGGAGAAAGGGCTCTAACTCAGTAATGTATTCTACTGTGATAAATTCCCTTTCAGTGAGGCCATGACTCCTGTCCTAGTTGAGTCCCTTCGGAAGGAAAATGGAAGGAATCAAATATAGAGCAAAGAACTCAGGTCTCTTCAGGGCCTTCCCTGCAGTGCTGGCACACAAAGCTGTACCTGGGCTCCAGTAAGTCTTTAGCCACAGCAATACTAATTAATTGAGGGCACTTTGGAAAATGCCTTTCAATCCCCTGCTGTGACTGCTGAACTGCTCACAAAATTTCTCCCTCAAGTCCTTCCTGTTGTTTTGAAGCCCTACTAGAATATGCACTGCACAGTCTGGGGCAAGGGAGCAGCTTTCCCTGGATGGGACCTTCCTTGAGGTGGTTAATTGAACAGGTGCAGGGGGCCCGGGGAACGAGCGGGAAGCAGGACTGCGGCTGCCAGCCCCGCGCAGCTCAGGGGCCCTGCAAGGAGCCAGCTGAAGAGAAAAGGAGTCAAACTTGAAGCTGCAAAAGCTGCTCCTCAGCTGTCTCTGAGCAGCCAGAGAGGAAACAGTGTAAATCCAAGACAAATGAGAAATAAACAGAAAATATTACCTACAAAAAGATGCACATGCATTAACAGAAATGATGTTTTGAAGCACTGCATGCCTCTGAGCATACACAAAAAGCAGGCAGGGTGGGCAGCAGCTGTTGTGAATTGGAATGAATGCCACTGCACCCAAGTGCACCTATGCAGGGATACATGGGTGCTGGCTGTACATATTTGGGCAGCAATGTGTAGAGAAGCTGGAGGGAAGCAACCATGCCAGCGAGGTGTGCTGTGCGCAGATTTTAAACTCTGGATGCCTCTCTGTATATCACCAGGGAAGCCCACAAGAGGCAGAATACAAATCACAACTGATTTTATTCCAGCCAAAGCTAGCAGCAAGCAGAAACTTCCAAGGGACTTGCACACGTGTGTTCAGGCTCACTGTACTGAGACTGAGGAAAGAGCGTTCCTTACACTGCTCTTGACAGGAGCAAATGATTAAAATTCAAGTTTCCCAAGAACTGCAAAGCCAGCCAGAGGCTACTGACCCAGAGGCAGCTATTGAAAAGACAGCAGGTGTGAGCAGATCTTGCTGCTCTTCTATTGCTAAATCTCACATTAGATGTTTGAAGGTAGTAGTGTCGAGGGTGAGCTGGGCTGAAAGGGGCAAAAATAACACTGTATGTAAATAATAGCTTAAGAAAAGGGTTAGTATAAAATAGAATCATAGAATCATAGAATCATTAAGGTTGGAAAAGACCTCTAAGGTCATCGAGTCCAACCGTCAACCCAACACCCCCTATGCCCACTAAACCATGTCCTTGAGCACCTCATCTATACGTCTTTTAAATACCTCCAGGGATGGTGATTCCACCACTTCCCTGGGCAGCCTGTTCCAAGGCCTGACCACTCTTTCAGTAAAGAATTTTTTCCTAACGTCCAGCCTAAACCTCCCTTGGCGCAACTTGAGGCCATTTCCTCTCGTCCTATCGCTGGTTACTTGGGAGAAGAGACCAACCCCCACCTCACTACAACCTCCCTTCAGATAGTTGTAGAGCGCGATGAGGTCTCCCCTCAGCCTCCTCTTCTCCAGACTAAACAATCCCAGCTCCCTCAGCCGCTCCTCATAAGGCTTGTTCTCCAGGCCCTTCACCAGCTTTGTTGCCCTTCTCTGGACACGCTCCAGCACCTCAATGTCCTTCTTGTAGTGAGGGGCCCAAAACTGAACACAGTACTCAAGGTGCGGCCTCACCAGTGCCGAGTACAGGGGCACAATCACCTCCCTGCTCCTGCTGGCCACACTATTCCTGATACAGGCCAGGATGCCGTTGGCCTTCTTGGCCACCTGGGCACACTGCCGGCTCATGTTCAGCCGGCTGTCAACCAGCAAATAATGTACTCGAAGTCTCTGCAGTTTGCCCAGAGTTTTGATCACCACTGCTCAGGCAGGTCATTTCCATATTTATGACAAGCTTGTATTAAAATTGTCTGAAGGACCAGTAAACTTCTGCACGCTGTTGTTTTTATGCCACTTTCAACAAAATTAATGCAAGTGTTATGTGTGACTGGGTCTATCCTTATTTGACTGCTGGGATGCCTTTTCCCGGTTCCCTGTTTTTATGACCTACTTTTCCAAATGTCCATCAGTGCTCCAAATTCAGTAACACAAAAATCTCTGGTCTGTTCATGTGTTCTTCCCTCACAGAGCAGTAAGAAAAACTTACAACATGTTGGTCATTGTATTTAATGCAGCTTCTGCTACTGAGAGACAGCTACTTAACAAAATAGTGGCCAGTTCAGAATTTGAACAATTAATCTGCTTGTTCATGAAACTCCCTGAGTGCCTCCTGGTTTACCCCAGCCATACATAGGTGCCTATACTACATCCAACACAAAAAGACAGCAGTAAAGTCAGAGTACACACATCTTTCAAAGTGCTATTTAAGAAAGTTACTTTAAAATTTGGAAGTGCTATTGACAAACTTCGTTACATTTTAAAAGTTACAATTAAATATATATGCATTTTTGTATGCACTAATTTATCTAATGTGCAAAGCAAAGAAGCTACTCCAAAACCCAATGAAGATCCAAATACTAAGCATTATTATTACTGCTAACGTCAAGTTCTTCCATTTGCAGCTTTTGCTCTATGGTTTTGACCTTACTAGGTCCCATTTTCACACAGGCTTCCTTGCCAGCACTCTTAAGAATTTTTCAGATCTGTAAATATTTGAAGACAACGAAATTGAGATAAAAACCAAAATCTGTAGAATAGGGGACCTAGGCTGAAGTTGGTTTTCATTTGAGGAAAAAAATCTTGCTTTTTCACATATCAGTAAAGTAACTATCAGTTTTCAAGTGTTTGGTAAAATATAATCAATTAATAGTTACCTCAAATACAGTTATTAAAATGTTCATCTGGCTGCCTTTAAAATTCAAACTGCTTTAGCTCTAGATGACATTCTTATTTAACATTCTAGATTAAAACCAGCAAAACCAAAGGTTCTTCCTTGGTCAGGGACTGTTCAATTTTTTTTATTTTTCACATAACATTGATATACCAAGCTGATTCACAACAGTTTCATACAAATAGCAACTGCTACTACTAGAAAACCACAACTGAAAAATCCATTGATCTGAGAATCCATCCGTCACTTGTTAACTGTTGTAGCTGTTGCCCCTCTCCCATCCTCAGCTCTGCAGCACCCATTGAGATATCTGTCCTCTGAATATTTGGGAAGAGGGGGGTGAGGGCCAATTGTAGGACCATGGCTCTTATATCCAATATCAGGGGATCCAATATCAGGAAGAGAACCAAAGACTAAACTCCTCAGGACACAGATATACATGTGGCCAGTATATCTGACTTTCTGTACATAGCACAAAGTTACACTACCTATAGACAATTGCTTGTGAAAACCCAGACTTGGGTTACTCTGAAGACACTGAATCGTACAGCTACAATTCTCATGCTCCATTTTGAGGCTGGACATTTGGAAAGTGAGTAATGCCATTAACCCAGGAGAATTAGGTAAGTCCCATGGTTTTTCAATGACTTAGTTTTTGTCTGCATTAATTTTACCTCCAAATCTGCATGTCTGAAACTCCACACTCTTCAAGTCTGCTTAAAGTGATTACGTCTTTTCAGTAAATCTTGGATTGTTCTTTCTCCCGGCTGCAGAGCTGTCTGCCTGCAATTTCTCAAAAGAGCGCCAGGATTTCACGTCCATTGGCCCCTGCATTCCTGCCAAAGCCCTGCAGAAATGAGAGCTGCTGCAGCTGCCAGGGTTTATTTACACACATTCCTGCCTCAAATTGAATTAATGAGCATAATTTAACTCAGGCAATGTCCTCCACAGCTCTTGTTTCCCTTTGCTCCTCTTGACATTTCTTTCTCTCACACAACCCCTCCTGTAGTTTGTCTTAAAGCAGTATCTAAAGCGATTCTGGTTTAAAAAGTAATTGCAGACGCATTGTATCTCCCATTTGAGTTGATAAACTTGTACATATCTGCTTACAGCCTACTTTATGGAAAGCCCAGGATCCCCTTAATGAGTATCCAGAAGGTTAACTTAAACTTACTTGCTCTGTTCAATCCAAGTTTGTCAGTTTAGCAACAAGCTTCCAGTTTAATCACTTACAAAAGACCCAACCTCAGAAAGGGCTCCGATGCAACAGATGAGAACAGCTGATGCTACAACATATCTACAGTTGTTAACATTCACATGCTATATTTAGTAAATCTTTTCTACATAGGTCTCCAGTCCATTTCTGCTCTCAGAAATCTGAAATTCTGCATCCACAGCATAAGGGGTCCCAACATTAACAAGCTGTACGGACACATCACATACAGGAAGCTCCTGTTATGCCACTAACCAGACCGATGCAGCATTTCCCACGTTATGTCAGAGATGGAGCACAAAAATATTTCTCCAAATATTCAAACCCATGTGACTAACAAAGCCCTTTCTCCCCTCTATCACCCTGTATAGTGTGTATCTCTCACATACTGTGTATATTACATGAGGCTTGAAAGCCTTAAAACAAAAGCCATATACTTCTACCAGAAGAGTGTGGGAGAAAAGGAACTAAACCTTTAATGACAAATACATTTGCTACATCAGCACTTCACAAGCATCATGGACAAGAACATTTCAGCAACACTTAAACCCCTAGATGTACAGGAAGAAAACAGATTGCTTGGCACACAGCAGTTTGGCTTTCTGGGAAGAGTATTCTCTCATGAAGCTCCCACAAGACCGTATCTATCCAGTTAGGCTTATTCATGGAGAGGATTTTCCTTCCCCTAAACAAGACTAACAGGATCTTTAATATTTCAACAAGAAAACGATGTATTCCAGGACTTGTGGTTGAAACCACAACAAATTCTATGGACCTGAGTTTGCAACCCCCCCAAATAGAAACTATTCAAGTAGTTCCAGTAAAACCAGTAGGATTGACTGTGTGAGACACAGCTCCTCACCACAATCATTCAACAGGCAGGCACTCTGGGATGGGAGGAGTTCAAAGGATCATCCCAAGATGAGCCTCTCCTGAAAAACTTACTCCTTCTGGAGAATATAAGACTTATTCTGAGGCACATATCAATTCTCTTCTGCATATACAACATCAGAAGCCAATACATACAAAACTGCTTGATACCCCATTGCAAAAAATAGCTTGAAGTGTGAAGGCAGCAAACAACTGGGGGAGGGTATGTGTGCATCTTTGAGTGTCCAAAATTGAAAGTTTGAACTCTCAAGCAGAAGCCTGCTCTAGCTGCAACTGGTACAGGCTAGTTGTAAATTTTTGTAACATTTAGACTAAACAGACCTGGCATGTCCTGAATCTTCTGACTAATACAGAGATATGAGACATTACCCCCAACTACAAGGCTGATTATGTGTTGTGCTTCTGCATACAGACTATTTAGATGAGGAAAACCAGGTGCTTGGGGTTCCATGCCAAAATGAAAGGTCCATGAAAAGAAGTGATTGTCTTGGAAAAAATGGGGGAGAGGCTCTGGAAAGAAGATGCTGGCTGCAGGAAAGATCCTGGAAGTGGCAGAAGATCCCAGAGAACAGGGACATGCATAGAGATGAATGCTGGGGAATGGCCAGGGACCTTGACCAGTAACTTGTGGGTGGTCAACACTGATAGCAATGGCACACCAGGAACCAACCCAACTCTTTGCGCAGCTTTCCCAGGCCAGCTGTGACCTCCCTGCAGGGAATGGAAGTCGAGACCTAGGGAACATAACGCCATGGTAAGAGAAAGCGAATGAGAATTATCAAGTAGGGTAAGAGTGCTAATCTCTCTGGTTCTGAAATAAATCCTAGAATCCAGATCCACTACAGGTCATCATTTACTTTGTCTTGCCTGTGACAGCCAGCACTTGACTAAATTTGAGTCCTTGCAGGCTGCTTTCATTAGAAGCTGATGCAGAATATATATGGTTTTAAAACAATTCTGCTTGCTTGCACAGTAAAAGCATGATAAATGCTTATTTTTCTGACTTCTAACATCAAAAGACCAGAACACACCTAACTCTCCACAGTCCCAGCTCTAAAACCAGCCAGTAATTTCAATTAAAAGCTCCCTCTCAGTCCCACCCCTCAGTAATATTTTCTCCCTTACACACAGCTGAAATCAAATATACTTGCCACTAAATGTTTATTGGGTCCTTGGAAAACATTTTGGATTTTGTGGCTGCCTGTCATACATCTTTTGGTCTGTGTGACAATGCCAGCAATTCAGGAGTTCAACTGTTCTTCACATATATTCTGAATGAACAGTAGTGGTGAGACCCATCACGTGAATGAGATTTTGCCTAACCCCAAATGACATCAGCACTTTTTATAAGCACCTAAGTAAAACTACTTGACAGAGCCTTATTTTCTGTTGTTCCAATCCCCACCAGATACCTATCTTGTTACTCCACATGCTCACTTCTCCCTCCTCCATTTTTTAAAATTTCTTTTTATATTGGCATTCAATTTTATAAAAGCACCATGAAAGTAATCTGTACTATACTATCAAAGAAATTCACCATCACTTCCTTTGACTTCTGAAATTAGAGTGGAGAAACTTGAATTTGGAAAGGCCTTCCCTGAATGCAGCTTCTGCTGAAGCAAAGCTTGAAGTGGTTACTTTTCATGCTTCTCTGAAATGGAAATAGCCTAAGAATATCCCTTTTCGGTACATCTCTCTTACAAATTCTCTCAGAACCCCATAACAAGAATATTTCTTCCACAAGTGAAAATGAAATGCCAAACATTGGCTGTTCTAGTGTATGCACATACACTGTTGGATAAACACTGCAAGCAACAGCTTACATAGGTACAGGAACCATAGGACTAATAAAAGAAATTTAAAAACCACCCCTTTAAATGTTTACTAAAACAGATGCTTTCTTCAAAATATTGCACAAAAGAAGTCCTTGCAAAAATAGGCATTTTTTGTAAAGTCTAAAATTACACTCTGCTAACTATATTGTCTTATCTTCTAGTCACTCACACATTTTGCACACCCATGCAATGGCAAGCAATGAATTGAGTATGGCATGGAAATGTTGAAAGCCAATGTTTCTTCATTCTACCCTTTATATTCCTTGCCCTCTTGCACACTCCCTCAGCATTTCCTTCACTCAGTACTGGGTGCAGCTCACAGACTATTACAGGTGGAACTGATGGCTGGGAGGGGTTTATCCTCTTCCTTCCCAGAAACCTTCTGAAAATGAGAAATGATTGGAACGCACGATTTCAATCTAAATGAGTCCCTCACTTTAGAGAATGAGATTAAAGAAATAAGTTTGCATATAATATTGTTCTGGTTCATTTCTTTGAAATGAATTGGCATCTCCCAGTTGCTGAAACAGAGTAAGAATGTTAAGAAGTACCTTCAGAGAAAGGAGAAATACTGTTTGACATCATGAATTTGGGCTGATTTATTGAAAACAAAAAAGCCATTTTGGGTCAATTCGAACATTTATTCTACAGTTCAGCCACTGTACTGAATCCTTCCTTCTCCTCCCCCAGCATCCTCCAAAAAGCACTCCATGCTATAGAGAAAGGATGTTTATACTTACTCTTTTGTTTGTGTTGACAACACTACTGACCAAGCTTTCTCTGCATTGGCCTGCTGACTCTACAGTAAGCACCAAATTGCCTTCAGCCATATACCAGAAAAGGGAGATGTCTCCAGAGATGCAAAACAGAGCCCTGCAAGTCGCTTGGCAAGAGACTGCAGCTCTTAGTGGTGAAAGAAAACTCAGTTCCCAACATCAAGCTACTGAGAGGTGCCATTGTTGTGTTTTATGGTACAGAGACCAATGGTGGCACATATAATCACAAGTGGTTCCTTCACACTTTAGGCATTACGTTACAGACAACACCTGTATTATTCTCTGTCCTTGTTTCCCATCAATCTTATTGAATCATGTACTACTCTAAAGAAAATCCAGCTCTCTGGAAGTGTAAGCGTCTATCTGCTTAGCACCACTGTTATAACTGTTACTCTTTTCCACAGCCTCCTTCCTATGCCTTCTGACAAGGTTACTGGTACAGAAATACCAGCTCAAGTGATATATATACCCAAATGAGAAATTACACTCTACAAGCCAAATAGGCGCAGTTTGACTTCCCGCGCAGACACCCAAAGGCACTCCCAAAACTTGTAGCATTCAGATTAGAATTGCTTTTTGTCAGCCACGTCCACCAATAGAGAAGCAGCACAAGATACCATCGCTGCCGCCAGCTCTCAAGTTAACAGGAAAGCCGAAGGGCACAGATTGCACCAGCTGACCCACGGCAGCAGGCAGGGTACTTGGGCAGGCGGCACTCCTTCCAGCCTCACTACTCCTGAAGCCTGGGTATCTGTGTTTGCCTTAGAATATAAGAGAGATCATTTCCACTCCTCAGGGCTTTTTGGATCAAATTTTGACATAACACAATTGGAAAAAATGATCTCATGAAATGTATACTGTAGGGAGGAAAGGGAATAAAGGTATGTTTCAAATTGATCTGGAAATATTTTCCCATATGAAATAGTTATGCTTGTCTCTTGCAAAAATGCAATCCAACCAGCTCAGGAAAGAAACAGTGGCATGGAGCACAAATTCAGCTAAACAAACAAAAAAATCCCCCCCAAACAAAACCCCTTTATAATACGTAAATTCAAATAAAAACATAACATGACCCTCCTGTCCCCAAGGAATGAAAGGAAAAACAACATCCCAACCAAACCCCAAATATCTACTATCTCGGCTTTCCCGCATCCATCAGAAAAGAAAGCAACTTAAGTGTGACCAAAGCAAGCTATAAAACCACTAATTCCAACTCACAGTCAGTCACCTCCTGCCCTCTGGAATAGATCCCATCTGCTGCTCCTCTTATTTTCTAAAGGAGCCACAGCTTCATTGCTATGAGCTTAAATGCTCTTTTAAAAAACATCTTACATACAAAATTACCCTACCACCTTCCTTCGTGTCCTAGAGATTACAGGAAAACAGCATATTGATCTCTCCACATTCATGTCCTCTCTTCCCCTGCCCATCCTCATCACGCCAGACCATTTAGTCAATAAACTCGATGCAGGAACAGGATATTGCTCAATGCCTTCACACTGCCTTAAAACGTGGCTGGTTCCTACATATGACAGCCACAGACAGGAGTGCCGAATAATGAACACGTGGAGAGGCAGACCCAAACCTCTTGGCTACAAAGCCTCTCGTGTTGCCCTCCAGCCCATCCTACCCATCTCCCACGTAGCACGCTTAGCCTACAAAGTTAACCTGCAAAAGATGCCACAGTGGCCAAGCACTTTGAAGAGGCAGAAAAACTGTCCAGCCACTCTCCAGTTACTCTATCCAACAGAAAAAAGTTTTTTCTTTTACCGAGATGCACACAAACCCTTATCATACATGACAAACCACACTGCAGAGCTGTTTGGTTTTCCTCCTGAAGTTTCTAATGCAGAATGCAGCCTACATCAGAAATGCTCTGATCCAGTATGGCAAGTCATACGTTCTTAGTTTGTCCTGGCTCGTCAATGGGGCTCAAAACACAGACTTTTTTGGTAGACATGAGTATTAGCACACACTGCCTCTAGTACAATACAGTAGCTGCTTTTCTATATTTAAAAGCCAGCTGTTTCTAATTAAGAAAATATTGAATAGGATATCTTCCAAACATCTTTCCACGAGCATGCAACAAGGCTTCGCTACTTTTAGATATATGAAAAAGTAATTTGGGGAAATTTTTAAGAACATAGAGCAACCCTGGACTCTAAATTGAAAAACGATGCAGTTTTTGAAGCACAGTCCATTACCATGAAACGATAATTCCACCCTGAGTGAAGGGGCTTGTTCCTGGACACCACTATAACCCACTCCAAAACCAATAAATCTGGATAATCTGCCAATTACACAGAAGTGTAAGTGTTCTGTGTGCGCACTGTATTTCAATTTAATCTACTGAGCAGCACTTAAACTTGTTAAGGCTACCTGATCTCCAAACAAACGTTGGCCAGACAGTGCGGCTAGCATCCAGGTTACACTGCAACACTGAAGGAAAAACAGCTAACACCCTATGCACCATCTGCACAACCTGCAGGTAATCATTTATCTC
This sequence comes from Pelecanoides urinatrix, assembly GCA_013400755.1. Taxonomy (NCBI): domain Eukaryota; kingdom Metazoa; phylum Chordata; class Aves; order Procellariiformes; family Procellariidae; genus Pelecanoides; species Pelecanoides urinatrix. The sequence continues at coordinate 142,490 of VZTQ01001011.1, forward strand.
CACTCACTTTCCTATCACTCCCCCATCTAACACACTAGGCTGCTAGCCACAGTTCTTCTGCAGGGCAGAAATAAAGACCGAAGCGAAGATAGGTACATGAAGACTTCAGAGAAGTTTGAAGTCCAGCTGACTGCCTCGCTCTGCACTGGTGGTTCCCAAACCAGACGAGTTTTGGTGCCTGTGGCTTAACCCTATTTTCACATGGCTCTATATAAGAAATGCCAGCACAGTGCTGGGCACAGCTGCATATACAGTCCTGCTTCAAAGCTTTCATGAAATAATTCCAAAGGAAAAATAAGTCTGGGACATCTTTTAGAAATATTTAGGATAGGTTCGATTAGGATAGGTTTGCAGAGTTGCCAAATAAGTAAAGTGGCATGTTTTGTGGGGGTTAGCCTCCAGAAAATAAGCATGTTTAATCTATTATTTTCACATTCAGGAATTATTAAATTTTTTTTATCTCAATTTTTTCATCTTTTTGGTGTATGACATAGAATAACACAATGCCAGAGATCTAGAAGTGAGAGATTCATTTTTGAAAGCCATGTGTGGCTCATAAAAACAACCCACTCCTTCAACAGATGCTTAAAAATATATGCATGCTTCATTAGTCTAATTTGTCTGCTCAGAGCCTAGTCCAAAACAGCAGAAAAAGTTCCAAAACCACATCAAGTGCCATGGAGACCGCCGTGCATAATAATAAAAACAAACACGATCAGCAGGCATTAAGAACCTCAATCTGCAGGCCACATCTGATTTCTGCCTAACAGCTGGATGAAGCATTTCCACCGACCAAAACATTGACACCACAATGTAATGTGCGACCCATTGCAGACAAACAAACCACAATCAGAACAGCCAATTTTCTAACTAGCACCAAACTGCAGAAATATGAGAAGCAAGAAGGAACAACTGAGACCTCTGGAAAAAAGGTTCAAGTGTAGAGAAGAAGGCAAAAAATGTGCTGGAAAACATGAAAAATGTACATTAAGCTGTCAGTATTTCAGTGTGGATTTGCAATAGCAGTAATGTGAAACCTGTTTATTATGTTACAATAATGATTATTATCTTGCGTCCAGAATTTTTTGGGTTTGTTTTGTGTTGTTTCCAAGTCTTCCAAACCATGCAGGTTTCTCACACATTTCAGCAATAACTGAATCAGGAAGATTTAAGAGAGCTTCAGACTGAAGGCCAGCTACTAGACTGGCCATGCAACCCTCTAGATCACCTCCCGCCCTCAGAAGCCAACAAGCTACTGCAATAGCTAAGGTGAACCTGTTTTGCTAATGGCATACACAGGGAAGAATGGGAAGCTTTGCTAAAAGAGAGATAGATATTTTCTTGACAAACCATTAATGTGAATAAGTCCTGGTACTGTCACATTACATGGGATCAACCAGAGATCTCGATTACTGGGATCTTTTAAAAAGCACCCTTAATCCAGGTAAAGCTGATGCAAAGCTTCCTTCAAGTCTTTATGTAAGTAAACAAATAACCTAGCAAGAATGTGACAGTTTAGCTGGAAAAAAAAGAAATATCTTTTCTATGTGGCCAGCACTAGGAAACAAAAAGCGAGCCTGCCATTAGAGCTGTGAAAGCGTAACAGTGGCTCTTAGATGTAGCTGTTTCCACTATGCAGAAGCAGAGCTGGTGGTACAACAATTATTTGGATTGTGATTTTGATTAATCTCCTCTCAACTGCAGTTGTACAAAAGTAACTGGGAAGTGCAGCTGCTCCTACTTAATACCTCCGGCCGCGAGGAAACTGGAGGCCTCTGATGAGAAAGGGCTTCCTAATGCCATCCTGAGATCAGAATAATGGGTTCCAAACTCAAACCCCAGATCTGAGATATGACCACATACAGACAAAGCAAAAGTGTAAAAACCTAGAAATTGCTAACCTGCACTTTGGATTAATGACAATGTACGACCTCTCAAAACCAGATTGAAAGCCCCACTCTTTTATCACATATGCAAGAAATGAGCACACATTATTGCTCACTGTTCCCTCCGGGGGACCAAATATCTATCCCCAGGCAAACAGAATATCCAAGATTGCACGAGGGCAGGACTGCAGCTAATGTGCTGGTCAACAAAATATTGCTAGGTTATGAGCCACAAGCTCCAAAAGTTCAGGAAAAGAAAAATTAAAAAAGCACTCGCATCCTCAGAGCAGCACATTTCTGTACCACTAGGCTCCATGCTGACATTTGATGAATGGATGGAACAAAATGTTTTGCACCTCCTATGCCTTCTACTGATGGCACAAAGTCCTGGCTGGCACAGCTAGATGAGTACTACAATTAAAAACAGCTCCCTTCAAGTGCTTTTGGATTTGCATAGTATGAGGATCTGAAATATTTTGGAGTTCAGTTTATTTATTATCTAGCACTAGCTAGATTTAAAACCAAAACAACATAAGCTTTTCACTGTCTCATTTTGCTTTTAAGATACCTTGATTACTTGTAAATGCAGAAAAGAAGACAGCAGGAGTAAAAGAATAGCTTAAGTCTGTGAAGCAGCAAGGCAATCCATTTTACTGACTAGAGCCTAGCACGATCCCAGCTCATTTCACCATGAGCTGGTTTTATGACAGCAACTGATTACTCAAGAGACTTTGTGTAAGTTAATGCAAGTGGTAAGCAAGTTCCCTTTACCTTGGAAGCTTTCCTTGATTTTACAAAAGGATAAAGGAAACGAAAAATCTATTATCTTCCACTGCTGCTCCTTCTCTCAAAAATATAAGAAAACTGTAATAGATACACTGAAAGCCATACAACAGATTACTTCTGACTGCTTGTATTCAAGAAGTGTCTTTCTAGAATGATGAACAATCCTTAACATCTTTGACTGATGATTACTGACCCAGGGACACAGCTCCACAAGTATTGGACTAGACACTCAAAGTAAATGTGTTTTCCATTAAAAAAGGTACATTAGATTATTTTCATCTCAGCAAGATATAAGTACCACTTCTCAAGTCATAGTGTCAGAAAACCAGAGCATAAAACCAACGTTTAAATAGAAACACTTTCTAAAAACACATATTGAAGCAAACCCAAAACCTTATTAACATGACGCTTTTGTTCTGAGACCAGTGGTTTATGTCGGAGCAAATGTTGATGATCAACACAACATGAATTTTGTTGCAGTTGCAATTAAAAAGAATGGGAACTACTTTTGAAGAAAAAATGCAACACCAAGCTAAAGATGATAGTCTGACCCTTCCTGTATGAAGGAACAGCTCAACTTATTGTTTGTGTTTTAGAAGGCTGACATGTTAATGGCAGCACTACAAGTCTGCTGTGGAGGACAAGTAGTTTGTGGCTCTGCATGATACTCAAGTCAAATTTCTGCTGGATATATGAAAATGTGAATTAGAGCTACTGAAGCTCTATGTGCTGTGAAACAAAGATCACCATGAAGTACTATCAGAGGACTGAGGCTTTGTCTGTCAGTCTCTTACTTGCTGATCCCAGCCTGTCAGCTGTTGCTCTCTGCTGTAAAAAGCTGTCCATAAAAATCTACCATAGCCTCCATTATCCCCAGTGTTTTAAGCACAAGATAATAAAATACACATTAAGCCAGAACAAGTAATAAAATCATGCCCAACTGCTCTTGTTGAGTACAAACATGAGAGTAACCTCAAAAATCCCTAATTGGCTTACCAGCACTTGGATTTTTAATTATTATTTTCTAGTACACGTGGGTGACATGAGTTAAATGTGCTTAGATTCTTTGTTAAAACTGTCAGTTTGCTTTCCTTCTTTCTGTATCATAAACAGCATCTTTGCATTAATGAAAATTCTAAACTTATTACAAAATACCTTTTTCTGGCCATTTTGACAGCAGTTCCATTTCTACAGAATCATGTTTTACCACACATTTATTAAGTTTTTCGTTGTTCATGGTAACCCCCTATTTTAAACATGCACAAGGCTCTTGAGTGATTTTGACAGGCTCGTGACTCAGTCTTCTCACCACGGGTTGAAATAACGACACCAAAGGGAAAATTTCACCACCTGGAACTCAGCTGACACTGAAGGAACAAATCCAAAATTCCTCTAGTATTACAAAGGGGCCAGTAACATATCACCTCCCCTTCTGCTTCTGACCACCTCATCCTATTCTCAGGTAAATTCTGGTTTATTTTAAATGAATGCAGGAAAAAAGGAAAAATACAAAAGCAAAATATATGGAAGAGAAAGAACCCACGATAAAAAAATAAAACCCCAAAACAAAACCTAAATTTCTACCTGGCATTTTGTCAAACACACAAAGTCTTACTAGGAAACCACTAATGAAAGAGCCAGTCTCACTGCTATCCAAATGAACTGAGAATTGTCATATAGTATACAAAATGTATATAATAACGTATGATGTCACTTTTGGGTAGAAAAAGAGCTCTTCTAATGAGGAGATTAAGCTAAATGAATGCAGGGATTAAGAAAAGGTTAAAATGAAGAACAAGTGCTCTTACTAGAGCACAATTCCTTTCCAAGCATTGTGTGAATGTTCAGGAAGCAGCAAGCAGCAGCACTGGCAAAAGCAGGGTGCTGTGCTGAGCAGCTTACCGTGCAGCCAAGCGTTTGTACTGACCTGCCCCAGCATGTCTGGTGCGATGGGAAACGTGGGCCAGATGGCTGAGTAGACACCGAAGAACACCAGCCAGAGCAGCATACTTCCCCAAACGGCCAGGTGACTGAACTGTCAAGGAGCAGGCAAGGAAGGAGAGTCAACATAGGGCACTTCCTCTGTCCACCTAACCTACAGATAATTCTCTGTTCAGCTTTCTGTCGGTCTCACTCAGGCCTGTCTACCGCATTTGGTTTCAAGCCAGTAGCACAGGTTGTTTAAACAGCATAAACCGGTTCTCCTCTTTAATCTTTGCCTCACGACAGGGCAGACAGATAGTTCTTCTCAGCCAATCTGTCTTACTTGAAGCTCCAAAAACTCATCAGATTTTCCTTGGAACCCTGATTTCTCTCATCTAGCTCCTGCTTCCTGTTGTGCACATGCCAGATTCAACACATACATCAAGGTAGAAATTTTCAAAGGCTCAGGTTAAAGTTCACATGGACAGAGTGTATGCATACAAGCCATGTGCCCCACTCATATACCTTTCATGGAGGAAGATTCAGTGCTGTGTAATACACTACCACAATAAACATCTACTGATCAGCTTTACTTTTTTTGTTTTAAAGGTGTCCTAAGTGATTTACAGATATGCAATGCAGTTTACATCTTTACAGGTTCTTTAGTCTGTAGACTCACTAAGAGTAAATAAAAGTAGTATTAAAGTGACCAAGAACATATCCAGCACAGACTTCATTTCAGTTGCATTAAAGAAAGTAATTTTTCCTACACACCCAAAACTATTTTGCTGTTCAGGATGATTTAAGCTGTTTTACTTTTACACTGCAGTGGATGGAATCAGTAATTTCAGTTGTAACAAGCAACTGAGCTCATTATTGGCTCCAGTTTTTTTGGATGCCAACAACTCCTGCGGTTGATGACTTTGGCTCCCATTCAGAAAAGTACCTGCATAAATCTTAATTACTAATTGCATATGGGTTTAGGAACATGGGAATGAATTCACACACTGGTTGCTGTGGCAGACACAGTGTGTTTGTTTAGTTCTCAGCTTTATACTTCTATTTGATGATTGTATTTGTTGACTTTTTGAACAGTATGTCTGAGAACCGAAGAAGTGGTTAACTGAGTATTGTGTTCTGCCCGCTGTGAGACAGACAAACTTCTGGAAGGAGAAGATAGCTCCTGCTCTGGAAGCACTGAAGATCCTTGGAAAGAAGAGCTTTCTCCAGCACAGGCAGTTAAAACAAACAAGCAAGGAGCCTGCAGCACCAATGCAGACTGGCAGATAGCTGGGAGCAACTGGAGGCCGCCTTACAGTAGAAGCATTCATACAACAAAACGTCAGAGGTTATGGAAAGAACATTCTTCCAGGCACTCTGAGAAAGATGGCATTTTGTTCAACCCTAAAAGTTGCTGGGCTAATGAGCAGGATACAGGACAGGTCCCTTCCTGGAGAGACACGGTGGGCAGGAACATTTGTTTTCAGATTTTGCTATTCACTCTGTTTCACCCAGGAGATCTGACCAGCAAACTGATTTATTTAAAAAAAAAAAACAACACATTTTTTGATTCAGTTTTCATGTGAATAAAACTAAGAGACTAGAAGGAATTTTTTTTTTTTTAAAACACTTGGAGGAAGCAGGGGATTTTATCCTTTCAGTCTACTTACTTTTCTGAAAACGAGGGAAAATTCATGTCAAGATTCTAACTAAAATTAGGCCGTGCCTCAGTAAGCAACTGCAATGCTCAGCTCCCCAAAGATCAAGTACTGCAAGGCTGCTGCAATAATTTGTCTTAAAGAAAAGCCAGCCCCATCCAATGGCAGAACAGCACCAGTACTGCATTCCCAGCATTCCCAAACGGACATGACACCTGTTGAGCCACAGCCTTCCTTCCATACAAGTGGACAGAAGGCTCAGAACAGCTTAGACTGATGCTTCCAAGCTGCAAACTCCTACACACTTCAGGATTAAAACCAGTAAAGATAAAAGCAAGCAGGGAAACCAATCTAAGACATACTCTGATTTTGTAGGAGGTGTGTTTATGCTAGTGAAATGACATCAGCTCTTTTTTTTTTGTCTCCCTTCTATTTTTCTTCCCAGTCTGCTGGTAGGACAGTTTTTGAGTTTTACAGCTCTTCGTCTTGCCCTTTCCAGCTCAGCAAAGATGTTGCTCATTTTATGTTGTTTTTATCTTCTTCTCATGGTTGTCCCAATCATCACTTCATCTCAGGCTTGTACATGCCTGAATTGTTTCTCCACCTTTAAAAGAGCTTCTCCTTTCAGGAAGAGCCCTCCTTGTCCTGCTTGGAAATGTTCTTTATACACTCACCCCACTAGCCTTTGCACTGTTGATTCTCCACTGATCCCTGTCATTTATCCCTGGAGAATTCATGTGCAAAGCAGATGCAAGTCCATCGGATGTGTTAAATGAATGACAGACAGAAAAAAGAAATCAAGACTCTCTCACATAAAAACTAGATACACTGTATGGCTATCCTGTGCATCCTATCTATCTGAAATAGTTCATATAGTGTGGTAAAACAGTGACAAAACCCGCAAGTGTTTGGGAAAAAGCTTACTGCAGTGTTCCAGATAAGTAACATGTAACATGAAGCTGCTCCACACAGCTCCAATGTGCAGATTTTGTTATGCACTTTTACCAAAAGCCTTTCTTTCCACACTACCTACTGGATATACCAGGCTCCCAACCACTTTGAATCTGCATTATTTATTTAAAGCTTTCAGCTGAACCCATCATATTCTCCCATGTGGCAGTGTCCCTCTCACTCTCAAGAACAAATTGCATGTAATCAATCCACTTGATGATGGAGAAGAGGCTTAACTCAATGTTGTACATTTAATACTTTTCAAGTAACCTAAAGATTCTCTGTGTGGTGATTTACTCACAGCTGAAACAATAATTGTAACCAACATCAGATTCCAAGATGACAAGAATCACTGGTCCAAGCAATGGGACAGAAATTGGAAGTGTATATAGAAACAAATTGATTCTAAACACGATGACTTTTCTGTGCATAACAATAATTTCTCTATAAAATGCCAGTGTTAAAGAACACTGAGATATACTAAGCATTATGGTATCTTTTAAAATAAAATTTAGAAAAAAGGGGATCATGATTATCCCCAAGTGTCTGAAAAGGTAAGGGGAGAGAGGACGAAGCATCAAATAATTCACAATATAACAGGATCTAAACAGGCTCACATGCCTCCAGTGCAGACTTGGATATATCCTCTTCTAGTGCATGAGGGATTAATTTGTTTAAGTATTTTTGCATTTTGAAATATTGGTATACAACATAAGTTATGCATAAGCAACAGCAAAAAAAGAACAGATTTTATTTTCAGATGAGAGAATGAGGCAGAGAATATTAGCATCTCCCTAATAATTTAATAACCCATACATACACCATTTCATCATTAAAATTCAGAACAGATATCAGCTCATTAATCTTAACAATTCCTCTGTGAGGAATGAAAGAAAACATTTTACAACTCAGAAGCAATGAGGTTACGAGATTTAAGCCAAGCCCTCCAAGAAACTGGTAAAATAAGAAAATGACAATCCTCAAAACAGCTTGGTCTTGAGGGCAGAGTGTCTTAGTATGCCATGAAAACTAGACTCTCCTAAGGTATCTAATAGATGTGGAGAAACGGGGACTCCATCAAAATCAAAAGATCAGTGTTTCAGAGGGGCTGGGGGAAAGAAGGGGAGAAGGGTGTTGAAGGTTCATCAACACAGGAACCCCCCTACCCCTCGAATTCTTTGGAGGTCACTGCCCTGCCAGATTCTGACAGCTACCAATAACAGAGCACTCACTCATTGCAAGTAAATGACTCAAATCTAGGAATCAACATAACCGTTTGACTAACATCCCTATTACTATAAGTTTCCAAACAAAAAAAATCTCATCCAATGTGAAGTCACTAGTGCTTTTTACTAGCTTCAAAGATGTTTTCAAAGCCCAGTTGTTTATCTGTGGGCAGACACCTTTCATTCCCTGTTGCATTAATTTTTAAGGGAGCTACAGAGTACAAAGATCATGTCCTTGATCTATTTACTTAAGCAATTACAGTAGTATGTTGATTTCATGCAAAATTTTCTCAATTTTAAATATTTAGAGAGGTTGGCAATATACTTCTAGTGTTCTCTTCCCACTCTGACAGGCTGCCCTTTTTCATCACACATATCGTGTGATCTACAAGTTCATTCTTCTCTCACATCCTGTACTCATGGAGCTTAGCAGTTTATCCTTACATGAAAGATCCAATTAAAACACTGAAGCCTCAAATGATTTTTAGTACTTCTTTTCTGTATTAATACTCATTAGGGAGAAAGGTGTGCTAATAAAATAAAAGATACTGAAGAGTACTTACCCTAGTCCACGCAGTTGTTTCCAAACCAGCTTTCAGACAAACAGTGACCACAACATACTGCAAGGAAAAAAAGAAAAAAAGACAACTTCAGTATTAACACTCTCAAATTCAAGGGTGTTCATGGCCCAATCTCCCCTTTACACCTAAAAAATTACTGCCATTTAGGTACCAACCCAGGGCCTTGGCAGCATGGGATGGGGGAAGGACAGAACAGAAGATACTGTTGGTGCATGTCAGGGAGTGGGCAAAGGGAGGGGAAAGGGGAAAAAGGCATGCACACAACATAAGTTTAATTTTATTTTAGTAAACTTTCTTCTGGTTTACACCAGTTTGTGATAGTATAGAAGGACTGTAAAGAAACTCTACCATTCAAAAACTGCTAGGACATACAAACTTACAGTGTAAACTATGTTTCCAACAAATAAGTAGTCAATTCCCTGGCCATTTGTGAATACTGCATCTGAAAGAAAAAATTTATCACATTTTTTAATCAGTTTATCAACAGAATGGATGAAATAACAAGGAGATTTTCAGGAGAAAATAACTGGTAATGCAGAAGTTGTGCTAAGCCAAACCTCAGACATGATGCTCGGATAGAGCATATATCCATAGTCCTTGTTGACAGAAGCCATCCTAGCGAAAGTACAGTGTTTGCCAGACCCTAATGTGCAATTTGTCTATAAAAGCTGAGGTTTGTCAGTGTCACTTTTTCTCTCACTATCTGTTCTGTACTACTTATTGACACCTCTAACAGATCCCATTATTTGCTTTGCCTGTGAAGAAAAAGCCTGTTAAGCATCAGCTGATTTGTGATGAAATAGAGCTGAATTAAGAAAAGCCACAAAAGATTCATCTATAAAGGACACATGTAACATCTAAGATATCTTACTGAAGGTTAATTCAGTAACTGAGCAGCATTCAGTCTCCACGCACCCTTTCTCTAGTCAAGTGTGCACAAGGGTAAGTACATGTTAATCTATCATTGCCAACCTTGGCAATACTTTAAATGTCCGTTTAGTCTTTTTTAGTCCTTGTTGAATAAAACCGGAACACCATGAAAGCACATTCGACAGCCACACTAATGCCAAATGAACTCGTACTCACAGGAGCTTTCAAGCGTTAGTCAAGCATGATACGTATTGCTACTTTCACAGGTTTTAACACAATTCCTAGAGAAATACACAAACAGCAGGGATGAAAAAGGCTTAAGATAAAACCTTGGACCAGTTCCTAAACTCATACTGCCTAGCACCGTCCTCCTACTATGAGGGTACCACTTTGCCAGACTTACTTGCAAAACTGGATCTGACATTCTTAAACTACGGTCATCTACTTAGTTAACTATGTTCCTACAACATAGGTCTCCAGAATCAATAAATTTTTAAAGTAAACTTTTAAGTTTACAGAAAAGAGTCAGTCCCTGACACCCTGATGTCTGTGGTGTCATCCCTGCCCGGCTTACAGGGAAAAAAGACTATATATTTCGTCAGTGCAGTTACCCCAACTTACTTGTTACGGTTTTCTTCTACAATGGCTGCATGTAGTTGTCTCCAAAGAACTAACAGGTTGTGAATATCTTACAAAAGTTGCTGGTTCTATATCCCTGCTTTCTTTTCTCTTTTGAACCCCAGCTACTAAGAAACAGCAGCAGATAGACTAGTCACTAACATTGCAACAGGAGCTAAAGCCTGAGGACAGCTTGGTTAGGAATTGGTTTGGTTTCCAGCCACTGGCATCTCTATCAGCCCAACTCCTCCCCTGGTACTCTGTGGCTTCAGGCATTTACCACATCATTCACAAATATACATCAAGTTTTAACAGTCACTTTGCTTTTTCCTTTAGCATCAACGAAAAAGGTGAAGAGCACTAGAGAATTGAGCCTTCCATGTCCAGTGAACCCTGCTGATGCCAGAAGGCTCCATTTATTAAGAAAAAGGCATATCTAAATACATATTGGTTTTAATAGATCTAGAATAAACAGACCTAATGACTCTGCCAGTATATTGCTCTAATGCAACATCACAGTGCACATTTAAGTAATTGGATAATTTTTGGTGTCTCATTTTTTTTAAAGTTACATTTTAATGCAGTAAGTTAATGACTTATTTTTCAGTGATTTCCATGACCTTCCACTTTGGGAGGCTAAGCAGTCCTGGAAGGAATGATATTTCTGCTAATGAGAACAGCAGGACACTCAATGAACATTCATTTCTAAAGCTATACAAATGCCCATTCATGGACTATATGCACTTCACATTCTAAGGAACTCGAGAGCTTAAAAAACATCCCAGTGTGAATGGCACATTTTTGTCTCTGGCATCGAAATCCCTTTTTCACTTGGAAATACAAAGAAACTTGAAAATTCAATATTCATTCCTCTTCAGAAAGCGAACTAAGCAACCTATTCAAAGGAACTCAGAAAGTTACCATTTGAGAGGGGGGTATTCCAGTCTTAGCATTTCAGTTGTTGAAATTAAAAGTCCATTATCTATTTAGGAATTAAGTTAGAAAAATATTTATTGAAGACTAAAACAAAACCTGTATTTTTCTTTAACTGTAACCACTACAGACATCAGCCTGAAATTTCTGTAGTTGGATTTAAAGAAGAGCTATTCAAGATTAATATTTCTCATAAAAATAGTGAAACAGAACAACAACCCCCCCCAAATCAAAACAAAAACCAATCAACTGTAAAAACCCCTCTCCCCAAAACTGAACCCAGCCCACATACAGAGGAAAGGGAAGTCCCTTTCTTGTATGGTCCATCAGACAGCACGTGAAGCTGCCACTAGGGATACAATACTGACATTTTACTCAGTCAGATAGGGAAACATGAACCTGCCTTCCACAAGTATCTTAACCATCATGCCTCTGATGTGAGCGTTGATTTTCCCTCCCTTTCCATTTTCTTTCACCTCCTCCCCAGTTAATCCATCCTGGAGCTGAGAAGGTTTTCTTGAAATTAATGCTTTCCAGGAAAGAGTTTTAGTTTTGAAAAATTCATGGTTTTAGATAAATACTATTTCTTGCCCCCCGCTGCCCCAGAATTCCTCATCTGATCTAGTCCTATTTCTTATGATACTAAAAGAACAGATCTCCCACGTTTTTTCCTACCCATGCAACTGTATCATAAAGCCAGGTAGGAACCATGTGGGATTTACTGTTCCCTGAAATATCATGTAGTTGCATTACCTTTTACGGAAAGCAAGACTTAATAAGCCTAATATGTGCAACAAAAAGTCTCACTTCGCCGATACCTCTGACTCTTGATCTGGTCTACTTTCATTCCAGCCAATTCATTTTTCCACAGACTTCAATAGTAATGAAATCTCTGTTTTATCCTACATTTTTCAGTACTGTGTTATGGAATGGGAAAGATCCAACAAGATATGAAGCAAACGGTTGTAATACAGCTGCTGTAAGAACACTATGCAATAAAATGTTGAGATCTCAACCCACTACCAAAAAAGATAAGGCATTGTATAGAACATTATTCAGTATTCGAGTAAGACTTTTTGGCAAAGCAGCAGTTTATTGTTCATATAGTGACTTTAATATGCGAAAAATTAATTATATTAGTGTAAGTTCTGAAATCCACTAGGTAACCAGCCAAGTTCAGCAGCTATAGCCTACTGAACTGTCAGTCAGCATTATTTTCTCAGGACTTGTCACAACCTCCCGCTCTACAAACACACTGGGCTCTGTAAGACTGAACATCAGTTACTGACTTAAGAAATAATGAAGCCCTTACCATGCTCCAGCACTTTCAGTGGAAACCAGAACAGGATGATGGAATGGATCAGGGCATTGATGCAGTGACCCCAGAAAACCTGAGGGAAAACAAACCAAGTTGTCAGTAAAGTCCAAAACTCTTGACCTTTCTCTAACTCCTAACAAACACTTCATTGTGTAGTTTAGAGTCAGACAATGTTTGTCCTGAATTGAAATACCTAAACTTCAGCAGGATCTATTTCCTCCTACAATTTCTGCTCTTTCATAAGAAAACACTGGTCCAGTTGGATGGTTTCATTCTAACAACCTAAAATATAATAGGCAAGCATGCTTGCAATTTAAGATCTTTATCAAAATACAGCAAACAGATGGAGTCACCCTTCTTTACTTACCTCAAAGAACGATTTTAAAAGATTGATCCAGTACTATGAAATGTTCTATTTCTTTTAATGAGCAAATACTTTGTGCACCACAATTTTTAATTTACAGATAATGCTGTTTTGCACAAACTAGAGCTTTACGTACTCTACAATTTCCTCTCTAAAGAAAGCAATCGTACAGCTTCCTTGATTCAGAAGTACATTTGGATGTGCCTGTTATGGAATAAAGACAGAATTCCAAATGCTGGCATTTGCCAGCATTTAAATAGCAAAATGAAGTAAAATGTGTTCTTCAAAACTCAAAGCTCAAATATACAAATTCAAATTCTATTTTTCAAAAGAACTATGGGAATAGAAGTATACTAATTGTGAAAAAGCACCCTAGTAGAGAGCATGATGACAACTTGTACATTAAATAAAATCCAGGCAATGTTATCTAGTTCCTATGAAAGTGGTAAACTCACCATTTATAAGTAGTTGTGAAATGACAAATCACACTCAGATACAAATCTTAGTTTGAATCTAAGTTTACAGCTATTTCAGGACCAGGTTCAGTTGAAGCCATACCAGAAAATTCTTAAAAACTAGGAGTTTGTTTTTTTTTTTAAATAAAAAAATATAATCCTTTGAAAAGAACTGGGAGGCAGAACGTTATCTTAATCTCAGTGGCTAGCATAAAGCAGAAGTAACAGTGGGGAGTAAGATATTTTCTGATGAGAAAGACGTGGAAAATAAGAATGCCCATGGTTATTCTTAAAGAAACAGACTTTCCCTTACCCTTGTGTTGAACCCATCTGCATTTTGAGTAATTTTGTATAGCTGTGGAAATCTAAGCATGCTATCTTGAGTACACGATCGTTCAAAAATTCCCAGAGTAAAGGGTGGCAGCGCTGTGAAAATCTGCAAGGAAAGCAAATACTAATTAAAAGCAGCTATTAGTTTTAAGTGGATCTCAGATAATATTTCAGTATCTAGACAATAGCAAATTCCCACAGACTTCAGTGAAGACTTATTACCAACTAGCGTGTTATTTGACATAATTTTCTAATGTCCAAACATGAATTTCAGCAATTCATAACTCACAAATGTTGACTTACGAACAAAAGAAGCATGAAAGAAAATTCTTACTGTTAACCAATTAGCTTAGAAGTTAAGCATCAGTAGTTTCTGATGTACCAGCTAATCTAGCGAAGGTAAAACACATCAAACTGCAAAGGAAAGACAACACATACTTTTTCAAAAAAGTCTTGTGGGAATGGGTTCAACTATAGCTGCAATTGTAGCCATAATTAAATATGCAATACGCTTAACCAAAGCTAAGTTTACAGACAAAGCAAATGTGGAAATCACATTAAAAAAAAAAATTACTGAAAAACAAAGGCCATGCTGTATTATGGTACTTTGGGGATTCTCCAGGCAGGCATGAACTGATATGAAGAAATTAACTGCCGTATGTGTCTGTGCTGTGGGCAGATGCTTAGATGACCAAGACTCAGAAGCTTTCCAGAAGAAGCAGCAGGACACTTTGCCAGAAGCAGAGTAAATTAGCCTCTACTGAGTCCCACATTGCTGCTCTTAAAGTGTTTCCAGGATGTGAGGCAGTTCATTTAAAGCCAGCTTGGGTATCCACATTTCTTGCAGTCTGCAGTGCAGGCACAGAGTGAAAATACCACCAGAGTGCATGTCTGAATACTAAACTTCATTCACTTCCTTCTACATTAACAGTTTATATCACAAAAAGAATTTCTAATCCTATACATAAATATAACATTAACATTTGAGAAGTGTTCTTGAAGTTAAGCAGCAGCTTGACGTTATGAACCGTTTCTAGCGTGTGTGCATGCTTGCAAAGGTTGGGCTGTGGTTCCCACCAGCAACGAGTTGGCTGTCAAGGAGTAGACAAAGACGAACACAAAGGACTAGATACCAGTGAGACTCAATAATTACATCCCTAGATCCAACTGGGAATGTGCTGCTTTTGCTTGTAAAGTGATAAATCAGATGGTTAAAATGGCAGCAGACTGGGAGTGGGGAACTGAAACTAAGGCCACTGGTCCAATATATTCCAAAAACCAACACGTTCTCATACCGCTTCAAGGCATTTCCCCAGGTTTCCCGTTTATTGGGCATTT
Organism: Pelecanoides urinatrix; assembly: GCA_013400755.1. Taxonomy (NCBI): domain Eukaryota; kingdom Metazoa; phylum Chordata; class Aves; order Procellariiformes; family Procellariidae; genus Pelecanoides; species Pelecanoides urinatrix. The sequence continues at coordinate 157,727 of VZTQ01001011.1, forward strand.
ACGTTCTCACTTTAAGTAAATCTAGTGTTTTTGGTTTTGAAGGTAAACCACTGCAAAAGCAGGAATTGCAATGCTGCTATGACTTCCTACACTTAATATTTTAATGAGACTACTAATGAAATAAAGGGTTGATCTGCACAGAAGAGAATAACAGAGCTAAAACCACTTTAAAATCTAACCCCTTCAAATTGTGGAAGTCCCTAATATCCTTCCAGCACTTGATTCTTCATAAGTGTCCTGGTTTCGGCTGGCATGGAGTTGATTTTCTATTAACTGGTATAGTGCTGTGTTTTGGATTTAGTATGAGAATAATGTTGGTAACCACTGATGTTTTAGTTGTTGCTAAATAATGTTTACATAGTCAAGGACTTTTCATCTTCCCGTGCTTGGCCAGGTGCGCAAGAAGCTGGGAGGGAGCGTGGCCAGGATGGCTGGCCCAGATGGCCAATGGGCTATTCCATACCATATGGCATCATGCTCAGCATGTAAGGCTGGGCGAAGAAAAAGAAGGGGGGGAGATGTTCAGAGTAATGGTGTTTGTCTTCTCAAGTAACTGTTACACATCATGGAGCCCTGCTTTCCTGGAGATGGCTGAACCCCTGCCTGCTGATTGGAAGTGGTGAATGGATTCCTTGTTTTGCTTTGCTTGTATGCGCGGCTTTTGCTTTACCTATTAAACCGTCTTTATCTCAACCCACGAGTTTTCTCACTTTTACCCTTCTGATTCTCTTCCTCATCCCACTGTGGGGGGAGTGAGCAAGCGGCTGAGTGGTGCTCAGTGGCCGGTTGGGGTGAAACCACAACAATGATCCTCTGCAACCAGTTCTAATTTTAGAAAATATTGACCTTACAAAACAAGGGTTAATTTCTACTTCACTGATTCTAGAAGATGAGTTTCATCCATGAGCTTTATGTAGGGTAGGTAGATCCATCAAATCAGGTTTAAAGATAAGAGATGCAAATATCTAAACATGAATGACAGATTGAGTAACAGTCAGGAAATTAGGGTGAAAAGAATCAAGGAAGTTGAAAATCCCTGAATAAATATCTTCCACGAAGAATATGAAATCTTATGGAATATGTGGGTTTGTGCCATCATTTTTAAGATTAATGTGACAGAAGTTAAGTGTTTCCATTAATACTACTCAGCAATAGAGATAATTTGCTGGCTTTTTCTGTATTACCATGTATTTGGAATGAGTCTGCTTAAAGAAAAATATTAATTTTCTTCCCTCCGAAGAGAAATGCAAAAGATTTTTCAGCACTGACAAAGTGTCCTTATGGCTTATAAATCCAGGCACCAGGCCACTCATCAGTAACATTACAAAGGTAACACTGTGGAAAACACCAGCACAAGTCTATGGTATGCTAGGGAACTTGGTTCCAGAGAATCCTCCAGACTTTAATGAATGTTATTGATTAAATAATATTATTGATTGAAGTGATAAAGCCATGTGGCAGTGTGGCACTCTGCAGAGAATGGTGAAAGTCAGAAATCACTCCTGGACGGACGCATCCTGCTCTTGGTTCAAGTGAAAAATGCTGGTGACACAGTCATGCTACTTCCTGTTCTGTACCTAAAGTAGCACGAGTCAACCCAAAGCATCTGCATGACACTTCTATCCGAGTATCTAACTGTTACAGGGTCTGAGGCAGGGGGGAGGGAAAGATTAAGACTCCGTATCAACTTTGAACATGAACAGTGAGCAAAATATTCAGTACAAAAGACCGAACATGGTTTCAAAGAAGAAATTAAATTCCATCTAAAAACTGCAGTTTTATGGAGATTATATTATGCCAAATGTGTATTTAAGGCATCTTCCTAAATTTATTTTTGTGATAAACACACCATCCAAAATGAACTTTTTATCTGCCTCAGGGTGGATTCAAAATGGCTTTTACAAATGAACTCACCTTTCCTGACATATATCCAAGACAGTTACCTGTGAGAAATGGGACACAACAAAATAACATACAAGTCCTAAGCACTATCAAGTCAAAACATGTAGCACTTACCACATTATATAGACCAATGCACCATCGCTCAAATAAGATCTGCCCAGAAAATCCATTAACGAAAGCAAACCAAAGCTGAAACAAAGAAAGACAAGTTACAAGAAGCTTTAGATTACTACTGCAGTACACGTTTCCATTTACAGTAGAGGAGTAGGATGTGGAACAGAGACCACCATCTGAAGACAGCAGCTTACCATGCTCTAAAAGTGATTATCAGCAATGCCACACAGTTATTCTTTTGTACAGTCTTACATTTTAAATACTGCCAGAGTACTGCTTATTTAAAATAAAATACTTGGGTGATGGAACAATTTGTTGTATTTGCATCATTACTCTTAAAAAATAAATTGCCTCAAACTATTTCAAAATCCTTATTGCTGGCAAATTAACATGCTTGAAGCCAGAAGCCAACCCAGTTTCCATCACGGTCAGCAAAGACCAGAATTTTCAAGGTAAGTGTGTTTTGATGGATGCTCTGCTTGACTTCAGTGTTCTATTTTTACAGTCCCAGAATTACAGTGATACCAACTTATCAGTTACATAATCATAATTATGTTACAATTTTATTGCCTACATGTTGCAAGCATTACTATTTAATGAACTATCAATTTAATAATTAAACATTAGAAGAGGTTGCCCAAAGAGGCTGTGGAGTCTCCATCCAAGTTTACAAAACCCAACTGGGCAAGCACTGAGCAACCTAGTTTGAATTTAGTGTTCATCCTACTTTAAGCAATAGGTTGGACTAGATGGTCTCCAAGCTGCCTTCCAACTGAGGGGATTCTGTAGTGCCACGATCCCAGCAGACTGCTGTAAGCAGCAGTGCATAGGTAAACTCTTTTCAGCATTTCCTTGGACCTAGCTTCCTTCAGCCTACTTCTTATCTTGTTTAAGCAGCTTTTTGAAACAAGAACTGCTTTACTGGGTTGGAATGAAGTTTCTCAGTCAGTGGGCACTGAAAGAAACTTAGGAAAGAATACAAGAAAGAAGGGAAAGAATTATCTTTTCCCAAGTAAATTTGAAACTGGAAGAATAATCAGTGGTTTAAGGGCATCCTGAAACAGTTTGCATGTGAATCATTGCATTTAATAAATACCAAAGGATTTGTGTGAATTTGTGGCTGTAGTCCCTTTCAAAATCCACACTGCACCATGGCCATTTGTTCAAAATTAATTCAACATTGTGTGTGGGAACACGCCCCCTCGCCACTCCCTTTCAACACATTTTGTTCTGCATTTACTTTACAAGTTCACATTGCACTGGATGCACTAGGTATTGCAGAGCATCAAGTGATGCCCATGCCTATTCCCTTCTTGCTGCCTGAGAGCCCATGGCACTCGCTGCCAGGCATCTTTTCTGACACCATTCTGTCACTCGTAAGTAACAGCACTCTCCCGCTGGCACCATTTATTCTCTGACTCACTTGCACAGTATTAGTGTCCTAGCAAAACACCTCAGATGACATACAATTAACTAATTGTTATCTGATCTCTTCTCTGCTCCCACCCAAAATAGATATAGAATAATTAGGAAAGAAGACAAGAGAAAATAACAAGACGGCATCAAGACCTACAACTGTTTTCATAGATGCAATATCTAAACAAACTAGGACTCTTCAGCATGGGACAGAGACACCTTAAGGGAAGATTACAATATTTACAAGATTGACAAGAGTAACAAATAGCTGTTCAAATAGGCACTGCTGCAAGACATCAGATTACCAGGCTACGCAAAAAGTGAAATGTTTTCACACAATACATGGTTGATCTACAGAACTGCCTGCCAGACTGGATGCAAAAAGCAATTCGAAAAAAAATCATGGAAGGAAAGCTGGAGACCAGATGAGTCCGCCAGAGAACTACCACTGTTCACAGAAGATCTTGTTTCTATTGATTTTACCCTACATTATTCTGAAGTTTGCATTTTTCTATACCTGCTGCCGTTCTTGCAGCTTGTACTTTAGAAGTGCCCTTGTAGGCTTTCTTAAGGGCCAGCAGTTTCACTCCATTTCCATTTAGTTGAAATGTGTCAACATAGTATAAACTGCAAAATATTTTTCCAGTTCCCTAAAAAAAAATTCCGTTCTTTCACATGGCCAATCATGCATTAATTTAAATTAACTAAGCATTTAAGTGTTCACCTCTCCAGCTCTATCCAGAAAAAGGACAGAAGGAAGATACATTCTACATCCTAACTTTTTTCATCATTTCTACTGTATTGATACCTTGAATGATCACTGCCCTCTAAATCTTGCTCTAAGGATCCAATTAATGGTCCAAAGTAGCACACTGACCAGTCTCACTCTCACACTTGGAGTGTTTCAACCAGTTGTATACCTCAGCTCTTCAACTGAAAGATACCAAAGATCTCGGGTACAAAGCCTGAGGTCCCAAAAAGAAACCACAATTAATTTGGTGTTGTCAGGTAAGGAATTTGAGGGTTTCTTCTCCTAGGAAGAAAGAGAGATTTAAACAAACATACTCTCAGATATTTAGCAATGATGATCCAGGCATTTATCATCTCCAGACTTCCTGCAATTAACGGAAACTATGAATGAGGGCAGCAATCCTACAAAACATAAATAGCTCACAAACCAGAAGCCTGTCTGCCTAGCTGGCAACATTAGCCTGTGCTCTGATCAGTTTTCTAGATCCCACTGGGCAAAGTAAACTTCAAAGGTTTGGTAGCCAGTGTTGAGACCTTTTATGACATTGGCTCATGCTACTTAAGAAAGCAATGCTTTCTGAAACCATAGCCTGCCACAACTAGTTCTGCAGCAACAGACATCTCTGATTTTCCATCAAGAGGGTAAAAGAAAGCAACCAGACTTTCTGTAGCTGGCCAATGGCTAGAAAAGCCCCAAACCAGGCAAAGCTTACATCTTAGATTCACATTTCCCAACAAACTATTAGCAGTAATGAAGTGAAGATACAATCATATAAAACTTGGAAAAACAAAGCTGTTAAGACACATTACAAAACAGCAGACAGTCAAAGTACAAGTGAAAAATGCCCTCTCAACCACCCAATTCTTTCTACTCAAAGTTCCTACCCTACCATAATTAGATGATGCAGAATTCATTAAAGACCCTACTAAAACCTCCTTGAGATTAGTCCATTGCTATAGGAGAATATTGAGAAGGATGTGTCTGACTGCGGTAAATAGCTATCTAGATGTCACCGTCTTCTGCAGCGTCTTTCAACATTGAAAGAATTTTCTACAGAAAAGTTTTCTTCTTATTTCAAGGTTGCTATGATTTTGATGGGCAAGAACTAACGTTTAGTAAGTTCAATGTTCTGCTATTGCAAAAGCCAAATTTGAACTATTTTAATTTGTTAGGATCCATACAGGTGAAAATTAGAAGTGAGCACATTCCCAACGTTTATGCAAGTCTGGGTGCACTACACACTCCAACAGAGGACAAAAGCTGTGACAGTTACGACGCACTGAAAAGTAACAGCTATGCTTGCCTTTTCAAGAGATTCACATTATCAAATGACATTCGACAGAAAGAATGTCATATACTTCCTCAACATCTTAATGTCAAGACTAAATCAGATACTCCGTGTAAAATATATATTTATTTCAAATTTAACACAAGCCATAAATTGTCATGCATCATTTAAGGACCAGTTGTTTGTAGAGAGAGTATAGTATTCTTTAAGGTCAGCAAAGAAAAAAAGAAAAAACAAACAACCAACCCACCCTCCACCTCAATGTTCCTGTTAACAAAGTGCACTAAATTTATTTGAAGTTGCAATAACCCATGCTTGACTCAGACTTGGTAAGCTGGTAGGAAAACTTGCCAAGTCTGTCTGCCTTGCCAAGCTCCAGGGGTTTGCAGGGCTCAACTCCAGTACTGCTATGAACAAATGGACCCAAAGTTATTAAACCGCTTTTCTGGCTGGAAAAAAGAAACCTTTTCACTTTAACTATTACCTGACTGCCAAGAAGCTGGAAAAGCTTATTTGTAACTCAGCTACAAAATATATATTTTTCTCCCACAGAACAAGAGGTCCAATTTAAATGTAAAGAAATTCAGACCTAAGACTGAAATCCAGGTATATATATTGCTGCACTTCATTATAGCAGATATTGCAAAGATCTGAAACCAGTAGGTATTGTGCGCAAAGAAAGTGGAACGTGTTGCAAACTGAAAACAAGCCCATGTTTCCTGCCTTAAAGTGTGGCCGCATTCTTTAAACAAGAAGCCCCACTGCTGAAGCACTCAATGCCAGCTGTGATGTGGGTACTTTGCCACTAGAGAAGGGGAAAAAAGGGGGGGGAGCAGGGCATTTAAAAAAAAAAAAAAATCAGACTGCTACCTCCTTCCAGAGGCAGCAGTTGTCCTTCAACAAAAGCCAACAGATGGTAATACTTGGTTAATATTGACTTGAGCTGCAGGCAAACTGAGGATCTCGAGGTAAAACAGTCCCACACTGCCGTTTTGAGCCACACAGCCCATCCACCTGCTCTAGAGTATATTTTGAGGAAAAATCAAGTATTATTTTCAGAAAATATTCCCACTTGAGCAAGTTGGAAGGCAATTTTTAATTGCATTATTGCTTCATGCATAATTACCGCAACATTAATGTCTGAAATAGCAGGAACTAATTTATTTAAGTGCTCTAAGGCACTGGGATAGCAAATCATCTATTCTAAACGTGTATATTTATGATGTCTTGATAACAGACAGCTTAATGAGTACTAGAAATGGTTTCCCAATTCTGCTAAAGGGCACAGAAAGCTAATGTAGTCAGGGTATCAACAATTGCCACAGGCACCAATTACAGCAAGACTGGATGCCTTTACTATTCAGAAACAAGTTAAATTCTCAAAATATCCTCTCTCAGCACACACACATTTTGCATGTTTTTACCGAATAGGCTCATTTACAGTTTGCCTAATAAAGCACATTTGTGTGTCTCCTGTGCCGTTCATTAATAATGTATCCTGATTAAAAACCTCTTGTTACAGATGTGTCTCAATGCTGGGCTCTTATTCCTGCCCAAATGCACACAGCCTTAAAATAATCCCTTCATTAGAGAATGCACAGCACCAATTTTATAATATAGGTAAAGAGCCTTATTAATAAGATTTGACAAGGTAGGCATGGCTGCCTGAGACTCACTTGATTTGCTAAGGAATATTTCCCTTGCTCCTTTTATTCCCCCCACTGTTTATTAACTCTTTGCTGAAAACAGATCGATATTTTTCAATTGCAAAGCATTTGCTCTAGGCCTGTGCTTGCTCTAGGCCTGTGCACCCCAAACAAGTGCCCATTTAAGCTTAAAAATAATCTCCAATCTTCTCTGCCAGTGTTGACAATTATTAAAGTTTCATGCTGCTTTTGTCTCATTAAAAAAACCCTATGCATTTGCTGCAAAACTTGGTCAGATAAATAGATATCAAAGCAACCGATACAATAGACATTTCCTGCCTTTAAACACTAATTTATTAAATAAGCATGAAGAGCTGTTTTTTCTTCTGTTCCTGACTACAGATACACAGTTTATATTTCAGCATACTAAAGAGTGCAGTTTTATCAGCTTCATCCTTCTCTGCTTATAGAAGAGGGACATGCAGAAAATTTGATTTCTTCCTTATACATGCTGTTTCCATGCTCCTCTTCTCCAACCAATCAACTGCCAACATCCTTCCTCCAAAGCACAGGTAACATTCAACAGGAGAGGCAAGCACAGAGCAGAACAGAAGGGAGAGGGGCATGAAGGGCAAGAGGAACATCATCCCACAGTTACATAGGCTAGCAATTCTTGCAGTTTAAATCCTCAGAATAATTCTGAAGACTTTAAAATTAAACAAGAATTAGGAAACCTCTGTTTTTTTCTCAGTGTTTACCATTAGATAACAATAGTGTTTCTTGCTCCAGGAGTTTTGAGCATTGTGGAAAGATATCACATCTATAGATGACTACACAGTACACATGAAAGGACATAGCCATTAATACATGAGAAGACTGCCTCTTTCAGCAACATTTGGCCCTGACACACTGATTAATCTGTTTAAAAAAAACTAACAAAACTTAGTAGGCCATGCAAACTCCTTTTCTTCACAGTGGGGTGGTGTTTTTCTTTTTTTTTGTTCCTTGAGTTACACGAACATCTAATCAGTATGCCAAACTATGCATTTAATATTTACGTCACTGATAAAATGAACATGTAGCCCATTAGAACAACTGTAGCAGAGAGCTGTAATCTGGTGGGGTTTTTTTAACCTTTGTGAATAGAGAAAGGGCAGGGCATTTCTTCAGCTCTTTTGGTGTGAAGTGTTCCAGGGATTTAATATTTCTCCAGCACACTAATTGCTGCAGAAGCAAGCCTACAATAACGTGATTAGAAATGGCCTGTGTTGCCAAAGGGCAGATGTACTTGCCAAAAGATGTGGTTAAACTTAGCAGTTCCTAGAACTTTTCCCTTTTAGAAGCAGAGCCAGTTCTGTTCTGAATTTATTTTTCATCCTTTCTTAAGTTTTCTGGAGTATCAAGAAAGCCGACACTGCTACGCTAGGATTGTGTCATCATGTATATATGTAACACCTGGAGGTGACAGGACTCACATACTGACTTTTTAGAAATCAGATGAGAAAACAACATGGCTCAGGACAGTTCAGTCAAGCCTCATCAGGATGCGACTTTCAGCACTCCTGCACAGTCAAGGGGGTCCAAAACCACAACTAGAACAAGACTATCAAGACTGACAACATCGGGAAGTTGCCCATCATTATCCTACAAAGCCACCAGAGGGTCCCACTCTGGCTGGAAGTCAGGCTGAGATGGCTGGAAGATGCCAGCTGAGAGGAGACAAGGCAGGAGCTTGTTGGCTACATCCTCCTCCCATCCCTGCTTGGGAAGTGAGGTGGGCTCAGGTGCTTGGTTGGCAAGCTGGAAACATCAGGCCAGGTCACTGTCTGCTACCGAGCAAAGGAAACTAATGCTGTGAACTCCTAGTGCCATCAGCCACCTTCTACAAAACAAACACTACTCGTAACACTCCTTTCTTTAGCAAGAGGAATAGCTGTAAAGAAAGGTTTCCACTGACGTGGAAGATGTGCTTATGCACACAGTGGCAGAGACTGCAGTGTTAGAACCAATTCACTGTTAAAATTTTTTTGGTGGTTTTGTTTTTGTTTGTTGGGGTTTTTTTTCCTTTTTTTTTTTTTCTTTTTAACCTCCCAGATTTGCCTAATCAACTTCAACTGCCCTTGAGTACTAGCACATCACTGTGGAACTGAGAAGTACAATATGACTATTAATTGCTTGGTATGTATTAATGAGAATTTATGGTATCTCCTCAGCATGTAATCACTCCAGACTGGTCTTGATACAACTTTCACAACTGTGTAATTGACCCACATCTTGCATAAAAAGATAAAGGCATGCTATTACATGGTTTTAATGACCTGCTGGCTTTTCTGAAACTAAGTGGTATCTTTAACGAACAAGAAAGTAATATAAGTGCTTTGGGTTTGTTATTCTTGATTTGTTCTCTAGTGCTGAAATAAATGGATAAAAAAGACATAAGTTTAACTATTTATATTAATAGATGAGGAAACATCAACAGTTTCAGGTAATTTATCCACCTGAAGTTTTGCTAAGCACTTAGAAACCAGTAACAAGAATTATGTCAGAAAACAAGAAAAGCAGTATTTAAAATAGAAGATTAGGGAACTGTGGAAAAAAGGATGCTATTATTATTAGCCAAGTAAGGACAATGAAAGGGAAGGAAAGCACAGAAAGGACTACAGAAAACATCAATGGTCCAGGAAGTCTGGTATTGAATGTACAAACAGAAGGAAAGCCAACACCAACAAAACACACACTGCTCCATCAGTGAAGCCTGATCATGCCATGAGTCAAAAGTGAGGCTAAACCCACCAAGGCTCTTCACACCTGGGATGTGCACTAGGACTCACTGCAGCCTGAATAAAGCACATCACTGTAGACCTGTTACAACAAAATAATTCTTATAACACCTCTTATACCAAAACAAAAACATACAGAGACCAGAAGCTTCAACACAAATCTGGCCCCAGAAATTAGCACACACAGAAAAAAAAAAAACCCAAAACCCAACATTGTGTGCATTTGTGAAGGGGAGAGTGGAAATGTCAAAAACCAATATCTAAATACCCACATAGGGACACTGTATCCTTGTGAAGCTGTATCTGTGGGACACTGCTGGAATACACCTGATCCCACTCAGTCTGGAGCTGACCTTACTGTAACACACATTTTCTGCTGCATACATATATGTACATGCTCTGAAGTGACTAACAAGCAATCTGTTTCTCTTAAGTCATAGTATCCTGTTTTCATATCCAGTTAGCTGAAAGAAAACAAAATCCTAAACCCAGACCTCAATCATGCAGTACCCTGGGATGGCATCACAAGAACATGCAGTAAAGGTTTCTTTGAATCTAGAAGCACTAACACTTTAGGGGTAGAGGTTATCAAGGTAGAGGAAGATAGAAATGAATTAGAAAAAGGACTGTATAGAATGCTGTAATTCATTAAGAAAACGGTACTACTTTTGCTCTTAGTTTGCTTCTTCCCATAGCATTGTGAAGTTGGCGGTCCATTTAGCCTATATGTAGCTTAATGAAGCAGAATTCCCAAACCACATAGAAATGCATTCACTTATACCTGCATATGGTACAAAGGGCACTAGGATAAAAAGTAATAACGAGATCAATATTCATTTAATGTAGCTAAAATCCAGCTGTGTATTCTTATTTTCTGGATATGAACCCAGGCAATGTCTTATAGTAATCAAACCTATTTTAAGATTTCCAAGGACCAAATGCATTCCCAGTACTGACTGAATAAAGCTGATGGTGACAGAGACCCTGACTGTCACTATTCAGCTCCTGTTTCACAGGACATTTCACTTCAATCCTTTCCCTTCTTACTTTTATTTGCAGAAGTTCCTTACATTACACTTATAAATGCAGGTTCACAGATTTTGCTTTTCATGTCACCACATAAAGGAATCCTTCTGCAGAGCTGCTAAATTAAGTGTAATAAGAGCAGTTCTGTAGCAAGGTCATTTTAGGTCTGCAACGACAGTCCCCTCAGGATTCCCTATTATGGCTACATGAACTGCCAGGTTCCCGTTGCAAGTCTGTTTTCCCCCTTCCTCCCTATGAAATAAAATTCAGTCTCTGTAAGCCTTTGCATTAAGCTACTTTTATCCAGGAAGTTTATATAAAGTTTTACTGACAGCTTGAAACGCAAGGAAAATAGCAAAATTAGAACAGAAAAGCCAGACCACTACAAAAATGCAGCTCAGCTTCTGTCATACTGACAAGAGTAAACCTTTACAGCGGTAATCCCAGGAGCATCCCATGTTTCTCATTACCCACAGCTCTATTAGCATGGCAGCACAAAGAAAATTTTCTAGCCCAAAATTACCAGGACACATGAAACAATCTAAAAAGCTCCCTAGTACTTATCTTACATTTGTTCCATTTTTATTTATCAATGCAATCATTTTCTTGGTCAGTGGGACAATCTCAAAAAAGTCAGGACCTACCATTTTCTTTTTACACAGCTGCTACCCCATTCCTAAAGGCTCCAAGACATGTTCACAAAAGGTCTCTCCCCTGCTCTCCTTGCCTCTTCTCTCACGTGGAAACTACATGCAATATTGCTAATTTAAGTCTAAATTTATTTCTTTACATGCTGGCAAAAGCTAAAAGACTTAGATCCTAAACATCTTTTGCCAAAATACACAGCGCATTGTAAGCACATGCAATCATTTCAGTGGTAAATTACTTATTGATGTACTTCTCACTACAGAAATAACGTTTGAACTTCTTTCAGAAAGTGATTAGCTTGCTTCCTTGAACTACAATACATACAAAGAAATTCTTGGTGTGCCTTTAAAGCATTTGCTATATCTTCTGATAGAGCTGTGTACAAAGAAAAATCAAAGTAGCTAGGAAAAATACCTTAGACAAGAAAAACCAAGAAGTTCATACACAGGAGCCATGCATTCAGGTGATTCCTGAATTCAGTCCAAGATTTCATTACATGGCTTTGGGAGGGTATTGTACACTCACACCCACTACATCAAGCAAGCAGCAGAGACTGCTTCTTTTTATGAATGACTCTCCTGAAAAGTAGTAGGGTAGTAAAGGAGAGACTATGGCAGACTGACTACATGTCCTGGTTTTGGCTGAGATAGGGTTTACTGGACTGCGTGGATTCAATGACCTGGCACAGAGTCAGAGTATAAGGCTCTCGTAGAC
>VZTQ01001014.1:0-34819 GCA_013400755.1 Pelecanoides urinatrix
CTGGGGTTAAACCATGACACACTCATTTCCTTGTTTACCCTCCAGAGAATACATTTAAAAGAACACAAATTAGAGTTTGGAGTTTCCTTATTATCTGTTTAAAAAAAAAAGTCCTTTTTTGTTGTCCCTATGGTATCCCATTGTACTTGATTCCGTAGGTTAATATTTTGTGTCATAAAATACTGAATTAGACAAAGACACAGCCAGAAGAATCCAACAAAAGCACACATGAGTCATGAGGAAAGACTAACACACAAAAAAGAAAGCACAATGTGAAATAGGAAAATATCAGACTGACTAAATGGAAAACAGAAAACCCATTTACTTGTGGATAGTTAAAGCAAAAGCAAAAACTACTCTTCCATTTTGTGCCACTTGTAGATTTCCCCAACATAGGTGTTTGATTTTGCATTATATTATGTTTTTTCATTGAAAAAAAGAAATGAAGAGAACTAACAGAAATCCTTCTCTAAAATCAACCTAAAACCACAAACACAAATGACAGTAAAATCATATCAGACAAGAGTTTTTCAGAAAGATTGGAAGTAAAAGACAGATAAACTAGGGGAAGAGAAAAATATAATATGGTGTTTATAAAAATCCTGTGGAATAATTATGTTTGCATATTGCAGTTATCACAAGCTAGTTAAAAAGCAATATAAACAATGAAATTAAACCTCATTCAGGTTTCAACTTATTTGCCAGTCCTTGCTACTGTTCATAAAATATTTCTGCAATGTCTTTTCTTTTCCCTTTCCACAGCAAAAGTCATGTTTGCTTTGACATTCTTTGTCGATTTCTAAAAGGAGCAAGACTGGGTTAATTTAGATTTGTTTAGCAAACAAAAGAGCTTGTATTCTGAGTGAAGAGATAGTTTCGTTCCTCAAATCTCTATCAAAATCTAATTGCTCTCAGCTTGTTCAAATTATTGAAATAGTGGCTTAATGAGACATCATTCATTCTCTCTACCTTTCTTTGACTACTGAATAACCAAAGACTTTGGGTACCCTCTCCAAAATCAGAGCCAAATGTTATTTCTATGTTATCATGCATGCTGACACAAGACATCTTTCTTTGGCTTAACCATTGTGCTGAAATTTCCATGTGTGAATTACAGTGGTGTTAAGGATTTCACTGGTGCAGCTGAAGAAATAGCTGTTAATGCTAATATGACTGTTTAACAGTAGATCAAGCAGCAGACAATATCTGTGACATTGCCAAAGCTCTTGGAAAGTTCAGTTCAGAAATTAAAATTAAACAAAATTAGCTGCTGTTCCAAGGTCTGTGCATTCATCTTTTACCTAATCGAATGGAAGACACTCCCTGATAAAAAGGCTACAAATATATAATATTCCAACTCCATCCTTGCTAGAATATTGTATCTGGCACCAAGAATGCAGAAACACTAGTATAAGACTTGCCCTGACCAAAGCAATCCTAAACAAACTATTATAAATTATCATTCTTGATTTTCTTGGAACTAAAATTGCCACACCTCTGGGCTTTGTACAACCTTTCTGAGACAATCTGTCCTGATCCTGAGAATTATAGGCACTTCATGATTCATCTCAAAGCACTGAAGTATGATGGTCTGATCCAGTTTGTTATAAGCGTGCATATATATATGCTTCCACTGGCTAATTTTTGACAGAATGTGGAAATTGGAGCGGGAGAAAAAAACTGCCTACATGTCTCCATGAAGACCAAGTGGGAGATACACTTAGAGGTGGAACAGTGTCTTGAAGTTTATTATAGAGATTAATTATAATTTTGAATGTTTTAGATGAACTGTAGTTTTAGCAGAAAAACTTTAGGACTGAATCGGAATGACTTGCTGTGATGGACCAAAATCAGCTCTTGCAGAGAGTACCACTAGTAATGAGGAAGGAATAAACTTTTTTTTTATATAGACTCTGGTTTTCAGAATGGAGAAGTGTGGAAGCTTTACTAATTTAATTTGCTCCAGATTTTTCTTCAGAAATACTATGGTAGTTCCAGACCCTTACCTCTCTGTTCTCATTATACAATAAGAAAGAATTTGTGTTTTAATATTGAAAAGTGTTAAAATTCACTCACAGACATTTGTAGAGTGCATCTCACTTCTTACAGGAAATTATGATCTATGGACTATGACCCAGCGTTGTTACGGGAGGTCCAGATAATAACATTACTTCTTGTGGTATACTTAACATTTGAACTAACCTTTTTAAGTTTTGTGTAACTTTGCAAATGTGTGATGTAGATGATGTGTTTCTCTCAGGCCAAATTTAAGTGGTAATGTTGGAACCACCAGCCTATTTGTCAGAAGGCACAGGGGAAAATACTGTCATTTGTCCATTAAAAAAACCATTAAAAAATAATTTCTTTTTGCTGAGAAATTCCTTGCTGTGTCTGGAAAGGGTCTTGAAAGTTGTTAAGCATATTACATTGGCCTAATGGGTGGAGAGGTTTTTTTGGTTTTTATATTTGTCTTCCACCTGAAAATCCTTTAAATCATTATAATTTGGCCAAATTCTATGCTTTAGGAAAGAATGAAAACTCCCACAGTTTACCATGTGATTCATGAAGACTTCAATTTTAGACTGCGGCATTTAACTTTGTGGTCTGTTCTGTACGTGTTCCAGCCTGGGGCTTTTAGGTTTGAGTAAAACTTCTGTTATGTTTTCTTCTTCTTGCAGCAAGAGACTGGAGCAGTACAAGGTACTGAAAGAGAGACCAGTGAAATTATCTTCCCTCTACTTTACAGGCTCATGCTGTCATAGCTCCCATAGAGAATACCAGGATGCAGAAAGGCAAATAACTGGTGAGCCTTTGGAAAGAGCTTAGCAAGAGCAGATACTGAGGTGAAGAGCTCAGCAACAAGGAAAGGCTGGGGTTACAGTGTAGCACTCAGTGAAGGTGAAAACCAAGATTGGTATGAGAGAGGTGGGGAGCTGAGCTGGAGATAGTAACTGACACAACAGACTAGAGGTGATGGAGGAAGAAAGGTGTGTAATTGCTGCCTTGCATCCCCAGGGATCCAAGAATAGAATCTGTGATTGAGTACCCTGTCAAATAGCTGTTATCCTCATTATGCAGATAAGATTAAATGACTTCCAAGTTTGGAAGAAAACAAAAATCATTGGTATTGGTAGGGAGAGAAATTGCATGTTCTGACTCCTACATTTATGCATTTGCATATGTTTTCCAGTACCCGCTCTGCCTAGATGTTAAAAGTTTCATCTATCATTTCTAAGGCCAAACTCAAGTTGTGGTTAAAGGTCCTGAATTTTGTTGAGTGGCTGTGGAAAACTTCAGGCATTGTGGACATTAGTTTTCAATTTTCATTAGCACAGAAAGGCAAGACACATAAATGCCATTTCAAACTACAAAGTATATAAGAAGTAAGTATTGTAAAATCAGCAGATGACATTCACTGACATTCAGATGAGACCTTCAGAGCTTAATAAATGTCACTCTAACTGATTCTTTTTCTCCTGAATCCTATGCACTTGATTATGGGAGTGCACTCTTTTCTTTGCATGAGGTGGATTGAAAGGAACATCTTAGGTATTGATGAAGAAGGAAATTCCAACTACTATTCGGTGTATGAAAAAGAGCATGTGGCTTGTACTAGACAATCTCAAAAGGTCCCTTCCAAGCTCAACTACTCTGTGGTTCTCTAACACCAAAACCTAAAAACCACCTTCCCAGCATGTATGTATGCATAAGAATTCCTGTCTGCTGTTTAGTCATTTGATTCTTATCAGATGCAAGACTAGTAATTTTCTGGTTTCTGAATTAATAACATAGCTTTCTAACATTCGTGGAAGAGGAGGTTGAAGCAGGGGTTAAGTAGGACAGACTACTCAGTTGTCAGATGTGGATATCTATCAGTCCTCTGCCATGAATAAAGATGTATATTGCGTTTGACATTCTCCTGATTTCATTTGTCAGCACTAGTGACTTTTTCCCTACCTTATTTCATAGTTTCTTCCCAGCAGAATTTGTATGATGTGGACAATACCTGCAGTCCGCTGGGTCATTATGGCTTTTTATAATTATTTCATAGTGTATTTTCTCCTTGGTTCTCACTTTTTAATAGAATAGTTTCAGCATTGATTTAGTGACAGTGGTCACAGCTGTTGTTAGCGATTGCCAGAAGACACCCGTGTCTCTATCCTGCCCAGCTTACCTCTTTTGTTATATTAGTAAGCCATTCCGAAAATCGTGAAAGATGTATATATGCAAAGAGTTTGAGAATTCTGTGGTTTTCTCATTACTGACTTCCAGCATGCTTCAGAACTTGAAATCTTTGTACCGTTTTCGTATTGTAGACTTTTCCAGGAAGGCTTGGGTGTCTGTGCTGTGAAGTATGAAGCCTCAAATGGACTTCTTAATTAGGAGCTCAATGACCATAGCATGCTTAACTGAAAAGTTTATTTGATTTTGATGGCAGAATACTGAGGGAGAAGTTGGACATTTTTAGCACTCAATATTAACTTTGTCACACAAGAAAGTCATATGAAATAAAACTAAGTAATCCATCTTTCTACTCATATTTGATCTGAAAGAAGCAAGTCCTTGTGTTGCAAAGTGCTATTATGCACTCTTTTGTCAATGCAATCTTTCTAATTTTCTTGAATTATCTGTTGGCTTATTCACCTAACATTGTTTATTCCCCCCCTTTTTTGGTACATGAGAGTTTAATAATAAACAATAAATATTATTGCATATTATTTTTAGTATATATGGCATTTAGCATTGTCTATTAGAAACCCAAATACTAATCAAAAGATAAACTCTGTAAAGGAAAAGAAAATGAAAATTTTATGGAGACAAAGCAAATGCTTACCACAGACTTCTCAGAAAAATCTCTTTCAAGGGTTTGTCTACAGATTCAAGATTCACTCTTTGTGGCAGTTTACATTCTTAGGCCTATAAATGTTTTATGACCTCCCTCTACGAGCACTCACAGGCACTCACAGCCAGAAGGAGGTAATGTAAAATTGATCTGTGTATTAAAACTGCTGAGCCAAGCAGACGTCTCAGAATTACAGTGATTGTGCATTGGTGATTCAATTGGCCTTCATGGAAATATTATTTGCAAAAAATCTATCTGTTAAATGTGAGTTTCCAACACATTCTTCTATCTTTTGTGTTTTTCACTTGAGATATCAAGACTGGGATATTATGGGGAAACACTTGCCTTTCTACAGTGATGTTTTCCAGTTTAAAATTAGGCTCAAAGCAAGACCATTACCAAGTAGTGAGTTAGATGTAACGTCATGGTGATATTTTATTTTTTAAATTTTTGTAAATTCTTCCACTTTCAAACATCACATTAATATTAATGTGATAGAGATGTATAGTAGCTAAAAACCACTACAACAGATTTGAGCCTGATTATGTTGGTTTTGAACTTGGCCTCATTTCTTTACACAGAAAAGGAATCAGATTAATTTTTGGTGTTTTGAGTATATCTACCATTATTATACAGCAGAAGATTGTCATTCCCAAATTTTTCAAAAACTTTCAAGTTTGAGGTAACTTTTTATTACTTTACAGTGAAAACATCACAAAACTTTACAGCATGTCTTGTTTATGATTTGAAAAAACCCTGGAGCTAACACTAGTAAACCCATGATAGTTCACTCATCTGATTTTTCTACCTTCTAAATGCCCAACAGTAAGGAATTTACACAACAAATTAGATTTGATGCCCTATAAGATTTTTCTAATGAGTTTTTAATTATTAATGCTACATATAATATTCATATGTATAAAATACATATTGATATATATGAAGTAACATATATATATATCTGTAATGCTACATATAATATTTTTATATAACCTCTAGGAGCAACATTAGCCAAAAAAACCCTGTAATGCAAAATTAGAGTTTGTTACAGTCATGACTTCTGCTATTTGAGTGTAATAGTAATTTTTTTGCACTGAGGACTTTAAAAAATGCTCAGGTCTACATTTAACATCTTAAATTTAAGTTGGTTTTTTCTTTCTTTTTTTTAATCAGCTATATGCAGATAAAATCTATTTCCTAAAAAAAAAAGGCGGGGGGGGAGGGGAGCTTCATGCAGCATTTTGTGTTATCTTGTGAATCTTCTCTCAGACACATAAATTTTTGTGTAGAAGAATTATACTGCTGGGTAGAACACAGACAAAGCCACAGACTACAGGAAAATTCTTTGTTTGATATTGAAGGTTTATGGGCTTGTTCACTGCAGTGTCAAATCAGAGTCTTATGAAAAAGTTAACTGTGCTGTGGCTGAAATTCTAATCTTACAATCCCTAAAAGGCAGTAATATCAATTAAATTCCAAATTTAATTTTCACAGAATATATTATTTGTGACAAGTATTCCTAAAAAATTATCTTCTTTGCATATTTTTATGGGAACAAATGAGTCTGTTTTGAAAGGTGTGTTGAGGACTTTAAGGAAATAGGACATCTCTATATTTCATTGTGTTTCCAGGCAAGCTTTCACTTCACCAGTGCCTGGATTCAGAGGTCAAATCCCTCAACAGCTCAAAATTACTGGTCTCATTTTTATGATTTGATTGCTCACCACTTTGTCGTTTAACCTGATTGTGTAGAACAGTCCTTGGACAAAAATGAAATGGTTTTGTTTTCAGAAATTAAACCAGAGTCACTCAGCAAAGCCAGATCAGAGGATGAACAAGAAAACTGTTAAGCAGTGGTAAACATTGATGTAGGCACATCAGGACAGGGTAGAGAGGAAAAAACGAGGTAGAAGTTGGTAATCTCTTAACATGAGTCAGCAACAAATGGGTCAGTTTTTGTGTTTACGTTGGTGGTCGTTCATGCTCTCCACTATATGACTGCATGTTAGTAAACAGTGAATTCAAGAGAGCATTTTTTTCCTTACAATTTTTGATATTTCTGTATTTAAAATGAAGTGGTAAGTTTCTTTATGTAGTGCACTGACCACAGGCTGGGAAGAAGAGAGGTATACATAGAAAGACAAAAGTTCAAAACAAAAAGCTCTTTGGTGGCCTTGGGTGAAAAAAGGACAAAGAAGTGCAAGTTACATTCCTAAATCTTGTACATGAGACATGTGAACTTTTAAAATCCACCTAAGTTCCACAACGTTTCTTAGACAGTCACACAGAGAAATAATATTGTTCAAACTAATTCCTGGAGGTTGTCACCAGTGTGTTTTCTACATGCAACATTTTTCTCATTAATCTATTTTCAGAAAGGACCTGGCACTCAGACAAGCTTCTGATTAATTTTTTTTCACAAAGAGATGAAGTTTTTCTTCATGGGAGAACCTTAGAATGAGAGTAGACTGTGTTATGCCAAAATGTTTTGTTCACACATGTAATGACTAATGAAGAAGTTTAAACAGTTTTGAGGGATAAAGTTTCAGACATTAATATAAAGTACATATTTCTAAATAGATGGCTTTCTTACATCTTGATACAAATAGTATAGGGAAAGAGCTTTGGAATATTGTACTCAAGTTTTGCCCACTTTCTCATGGTTTTCTCATTACCCTCATTGAACTCTCAGCCTTTGAGAAAGCTTAGGTTTAAGTGTAGATTTCAAGCCTGAAAGGCTTGAAAACAAGACATAAGTGTATTTTTAAATTGTTATTATTGTTGAAATTATTATTTGCCCTGTCTTTAAGGGCCTGGCTCCTTCCTGAAAAACCAATGTGTATTGAACCATTTCCTTTGTTTGTAAAAACTTTGACCTGAAGTTTATATGTATGGTTTGTTCTTCACTCATCTCTTAATCCTTGGCAGTGGCAGGTTTAGGGTGCAGCAGAAGTTGAGAGGGCAGTTCTGGAAAGAACGCACTGCTTTATCATGCAGCAATTTGAGAAGAACAACTATTTTCTTATTGGAGCAACTTCTGATTTCAGGGAAAAAGGTTCATTGATACTGTATCAGCTGTAAAACATCAAGGTTAGGGCACATGAATGAGTTTTGCGTAAATTTTTGCATATTGGTTCTTCTGTGTAGGCTTCAAGAAGCCTGTCAAGAATAGGCAAACATTTTTACGGGCAGATGGTGGTAGAAAATATCAATCCACCTCTGAACAACTTCCAATGAAAATTTGAGAAATGCTGCAGCTGGGTTAAGATTCAATATCGAACTGCACAATATTAATTTGCAAGGTGGTAATTATATAGAGTTTTCAATCAAAGCAAGATCTCAGATTTTTCTCCTCTGTAACAATAACGTAATCGTCTTTTTCACCAATAATGGATTCAAGGCAGGAAGTTAAGCACCTCAGGTTAATTTACCACTTAATTTCGAGGTCTTTTTTCCTGCATCAACCTGTTTACACAGCTTTTATGAGGTGGAAGTACAATTTTTTCTCTGGTACATTATATAATAAACATATTTCAGCAGATAAGAAAACATTTGACATGTAAGCATTGTTTTACAGAGAATAAATTGCTAGTACTATATTGATTTTTATGTACTGTGATGGCTTTGTAATGTAAAAGAGCATGTAGATATATTTTATTCATAGGAATTTTTAAATTCACAGCCTTGTGAATAATTATGGATTGAGGGCTGAATATGCTCTTGTTAATAGTTTTACTTGCATGAGCAAAACCTGCTGAGGTCTTTGGATCATGTTACTTTGCTTATTAGAGTTTGCAAGTTCAAGCCATGTATCCTGACTACTTAAAAAAAAAAAAAAAGACATTTCTTAGTTTTTTATAAATACTGTCTTGAGGGGAAGATGAAAGAGTAGAATGGGTGATTCAAAGTATTTATAAGAACCAACAGTTCTTGTTTCAGTCTCAAAAAACTCGGAGCACAAAGGAACTTGAGGATTTATAGTTGGTCACAAAAGAGAGGTGGCAGGATATGAGTATTTCTCCTAGTAAACAGTACGACTACAGAAGAAACAATGTTGAATCTGTGTAAATGAAAGCATTAGAAACCAGCATGAGGAACAACCTCATTCCATAGAGAGTTCTCTGAAGGCAGCTCATCAGAGCACCTGGAGATAAGAGAGTTGCTTTTCTTATTAACTATATAGAGTTTTGGTTCTAATTTAGGCACCCAAATTAGTTGCCTAAAGCTAGTGAGAATACATTTATTATTGGCTTAAACCAAGTTAATTTTAGCTACTTTTATTCTATAAACATCCAAATGTAGGCCCATTCCAATCCATTAAAATTGATTTTAGGAGCCTGTTTATTTACCTGTATTCAAGCTTACGTATAGACCAGGATCTTTTTAAAACAAAGAAAAAGAAATTCCTATTCTCTGAAAAGTGAAATGTGCACATTGATTTAGAAAGATTTTATTTATTAACAAATATTTCAATATTTTATGTTTATTTTCTGAAATCATTTGGAGAGTAAAAGTCCCCCTGACACTTTCCCTTGTGGCTACAGCTTACAAGTTCTGAAGCTACTTTGTTTACAAAAGTATGCTAGGTCCCCATGTCAGCTAAAATGCTTAAAAAATTCTTATTTAATACTGTTTTCTGCACAGATGATGATAATTGAGTTGTTATGAAATGAGTGTCATAAGTTATGTAGGAAATCAAACAGCAAATTATTTTGAGGAGCAAATCTTAGATCTTTTACACATCAGTCTTCAAAACAATGATCAAATTGTTCTTTAATTAGTTTTGTAGATGTCCATTGCTGTACAGAATGTGTTTGTCAGCTTGAAAAAGTGGCATGTGAAGGGTCAACTGTGTACTCACTATGCAGATGTGCAAGAAATCATTTTAAGCTGATTTACAGTTGTATTAAATAACTTTCTGATTTGACATTTTTAGGGTTTCAGAGTTCTTTGTTCTTGATGGCTCCTTTATGTTAGGTTGTTAATTTTCTTAACTTCTTTGTGCCTTAAAACACACCATTAACAGAGCACAGAGGACTTGGAACTTCCCCAGTAATTCCCCAAATTTCACGTCATGCTTTCTGGCAGTGGAACTTCTTACATTTATTTTTCCTTATGACTGAAAGAATGCTGACTTTTAATTATGTTTGCATGCTTATTAATGGTGAAATCATACAGAACAGTTGAACAATGACCAGCTGGAGGGGACAGAGAATTATTAGTGCTTCTTTCTGAAGGTGACAAAGGAGTGCTTTCTCTAAATGACATTTCTTTCCCTGAATGTGTTTTTATATTATATACTCTAACCGAATTTAGCTGGAAAAATCTATGGTTGTCTGGGACAGGCTGGCTGGCAACATCAAAGGTAACAAGAATCTGAAGCACTAGAATCTGAGAGGGTATTTTACTGCTTGTACTTACTTTTTTTTTTTCCTCCTCTATTGTCACTTTATTTCAACACCTGAGAAGCAAACAAAAGGAAAGAGCTTTCATGGAAAGCCAAAACTATGTTCTTGAACAGCATAATTTATAGCTCCTTAGTGCTTTGAGGAGGTCACTGGCCAAACCAGGACAAAAAATAAACTTTCACAATAGCCTTTATCTGATCTGTCTGTGGGCTACTGTGGTAAAAGGGTCAGGGAGGATGGACTTGGTTCCCTCATCTTTCTCCCCCAACTCAGCTGCACTTTCCCATCTTCTCTCTTTAGTTTTACAGTTTATTAAGCCACAGTGCCAGCCCCATAGTTTCACTAATCTGACCAATCTGATCTAAACTATATTTCTTTTTTTGTTTGTTTGCTTATTTATTTATTTATTTGTATCTTACTTTTCAGCAACTCCTTGCCTCATGGTTGGTGTGGCTGCATTGGAGGAAGTGTCAGAAACATGTTGCTGGAAGGAAAGGAAAGAAAGTGTAAGGGAACATTGAAACTTACTGTGAAACTCATCCTTCAGTATTTTTTGTAATTTAAAAAACCAAAGAAGGCATATTGTGGTTTTTTCTCTCTTCTTTAGTGCTCACAAAATAACCAAGGAGAGAAAACTCTTTTGTAAAGTGTCCCAAAGCAATGTAGCCTGTTTCTAAGGATAAGTAAGATCACAAATAGACTTTCTAATTTCTAATCAAGTTTTGACCTGTGTTATCACCTGACTTATTTTTTTCTTCCATTGTTTTGGTGTATCTATAGCAAGGAAAATTTAAAACCATCATGAAAAGTAAGTTTTCACTATTATTTTCCCTGTTGATTCACTATTTTAAATACCATTTTTTTGAGAGACTGCAGAGCTCATAGGGAGCTTTTGAGAGCACAGAGGTTCATTTGTTGTGCAGCACACAAGCATGTGGACAACATAGAATAACAAAGTGGAGTTGGAGACAAAAAGTCAGCAAGGCACTCAGGGAATATATTGGACTCTTGAAAAAAAGGGTTTTAAGAGATCACAGTTTAGAATGACTGTAGCATCACAAGCTTGAAGGCTGACTAAGACTTTTAAAATGTGGCCTCTCGATTTCCAGTGCTGCTGTTTGTTTTGCTGGAGACAGTGGATTCTACACCAAGAATGAAAGTCTGTTGATAAACTAGCTGATGAACTTATCGTAGATGGTTGCCAAATAAGACGACTTCTATGTTCCCTGTGTTTGTATCTCTGCCAGTGGAAGCACTGGGCTGTTCAATGAGCATGAGATGAGCTTCTAAAATTCATAAAGGACTGTCAAAGAGTCCTTTCATTTCACTCTTTGATTCATAAAACCAAATAGCATGAAAACTCCTCTTTTGTTGCACACATTTATTTTTCACATTCACATATCTATAAAATGATATCGAAAATCCTAAAAATAAACAAGTGTTTTCTTCACACAAAATGCAATTTTTTTTAGATTTTTTTTTTACCCTTTTCTGGAATTCCTAGTAGCAGATTAAAAATGCTGCAGCCACCTGATTCAGAGAGCTGAACTGGTAAAAACTAATCATGCTGGCTGAAATTTGATCAAAAAATTTTTGGCGGTCTACTCTGTATTACCAAGATATCTGCTGGATTGAGTATCGTATTTCCATACCAGTTTTCCATTATCTGTCCATCCATTGCGGGTANCCGAGAGAGGTTTGTTCTTCCAAGGCAGCCGTTGTTTGGGGACTGCTTGGGTAAACGTCTGCTTGTGGGAGGTGGTGAGTGTTTGCCTTTGCATCACTTTTTCCTCTTTTGTTCACTTATTTAACTGTCTTTAACTCAACTGATGAGTGTTCTTGCTTTTGTGCTTCCTGTTCTCTCCTCTGTCCCACTGCGGTGGGAAGTGAGCAGGTAGCTGTGTTGTGCTTTGCTGCTGGCCAAGTCAACCTGTCACATTGTGTAAGGATCTCACTAACCTGCCTTGCAGCTGAACACAGTCATGTCGTGACAGGGGAATGAGTCTCCTCATTCCCCTCAGCCCTCATGTTCCATTTTCATTCTTTTGTTTGTGCTGTGTATTTGTTTAGAGACAGTACAGAGAAATGAATCAGGGACCATTCCCCATTTAAAAATGGCTTTGGCACAAAAAGGACGATCCATGCCCAAACTCTGTCTGGAGTTATATTTGTGTTGGTTTGAATTATTTTTATTGACTCTCATTTAAGGCTGTGTTAACTGAGGTACAACAAAGTTTGGATCATATAATTCTGTTTTGGGGAGTGGGTGGAGGAGAATTCATAAACTTGACTCAAATACACTGGCAAGTATCAAGATACATGTTTCCTAATAGCAAGGACAGCATTTGATTAAACATCCATGCAGTTCATCACATATTGAAGCAAGGCTTCTAGAACCTACAGAACTTGAAGTGAAGAATAATACAGAAAGAAAATGTTTATCATTAGCCACTTGATGATGGTGTGTTTTAGAAAATATTAACCCAGAAGTGTTTGCGTCTTGCTATAGTAAAAAGAGATCTCTAGTGGTTACTTATTATTTTTCAACCTCCAAGCCATCCTCATTGCTGTTAAACTTTGCCCAGTGTAACTGACTGCATAAATGATACCACTTTGAGGAATCTCTTAACAGGCATTTGGATTATTCCTGAAACATGGAGAGAACAGACAACAAAGACAACATATAGCCTACAGTTGGTTTGTGACATAGTAACTGACCTCAGGTAAGACTTTTAACCTAACAGTCTGGGGTTTGGTTATAAAAATCTGCATGCTTTTCATCTATAAACACAGCATTTAAGGTTATTAAATAGGCAATTCAGGCATACAGCTGTTCTTTAAATTATACTTCAGCTTGACAGTGTATGGAATCATGGTTAACTTCCCCAATGGGGAAATAGTGGGAAATAAGGAGTCTTAACAAGCTTGACTTGAAAGAGGAGATGCTTGTAGAAATAGATCTCTCTCTGTGCCTGAAGAGGGAATTGAGTTCTGGCTCACATTTTTATGGTACTTTGTGGAAAGTTCAGTACCACTAAGGCAATTTAGGATATGAGTTTCTTAAGCCTCTGAGAATTCCTTGATTCCTCCTCTGTCCTGTGGCTTTACCTACGAGCTGTGACTTTCTCCCTCATTTGGATCAGAGTAGAGGCAGTAACAGCAGCTCACATACTGAAGTAAGCTAAACCAACCCCAGCCTTCCCCAAGCTTACCCCAGCCGTGAGGAAGGAGCTCCAGGACTGTGACAAGTTTCCTTTTATAGCTCTGCAGTGCTGTATGATTCTGTGTGGTAGTACATATTTGGTTCAGTCTGGATGGGCTTCAGTCCATAACACTGGAAGAAGAAGATGGGCATGATCCTCATGAAAAAAGGTCAGTGGAGTTCTTCCAAAGAAGCTGCTCCAAACAATATCACTTGAAAAAGTGAGTTCTCCGTATTTAGTTCTTTAATGCACCTGTCTTCACTGCCAAGGCTAATTTCAAGTGGGTGGAGATACCAGAAAAGACATTGGAACAGTAAAACTAAAAAACAACAGAACAGTCCATAGCTGGAACTTGTGCTGTTGACATGGTTTTTTGGACAAAAAACCAAAATTTGTCCTTCTCTCTGCTACGTGTAAGAGATAATGTGAAAAAACTATTAAGAAGAACTGAACTTTTTCAAATTTTATCCTTTCAAAAGTCCATTCACTACATGTTTGGGTTCTCTGTACATAATATCTTGTAACACCACCACCAATCGACTATATCACNGCATCACTCTCAGTTGCTTAGATATCATCCAATAAACTACTATTTTAACTGTAGCTAAGATGCTTGTTTTTACTAGATTTAAAATGATGGAGATGGCAGATGCCTCATGTTGTTATGCTAGTAACAGAGCTCCAGATATGGTTGTAAAAGCTTTACTGTTACAAATGGAAATAAGTGTGTTTGCAAAGTTTGAAGTCCAGATCCTACCAACCTTATTTAAATTAAGTCTAGCTTTACAAAAGGAACCATTGAAACTTAGTAGATAATATCTGAAGAAAGTTTCTTCTCAGTGCAAGTAAAGGGACACAATCCAACTTTAAAAATGGACAACTAATCATGAGCTCTGTTTGGTATGCTGGAAGAGAAGAGCAGTATATATATATGTTAAAAACATATAAGAGATGTCTATCTGTGCATTTGTTTTCTTGTTGCATTTGGGGGTATGTATAACATATATGGTATAAATTTATGCTTTTAAATATGGGTTATATTGCTTCTTTTCAGTGAAATCTATCATGAGCATTACTATTTTCATCAGCTCTGTATATCTTCTGAAGGACTAGATATCAGCTATTCTTTATCTGACCATTACTTACTCAGCATTGAGCTATTTGGATGTGAACCAAGAGCAGAAATCATACCCTTGTGTAATTATGGTTATTTGATCGATGATCATGACATTTTAAAATTTTATGCATTGTGGAACATGGAAAAAAATACTTTTAATATTTGCCCTTTACAAAATTAAAGAATTAAAAATTAGTCTGACTGAGAATCACACAAGAGCAGTGAGGAATTGTTAGTTATCATTTCACCTACTAAAGGACAATAGCTCTTCCCGACCTGTTCCCCTCCCATACTGAGAAACTAGACTTAATATTTTCATAGTGCCTTGAGATGAAAAGGTAAATCTTGTCAAGAATGTCCAAACACAGTTGTTTGGGTAACAGGCTCAGAAGATGGGCAACCTTTGGAGGAATATGCATTAATATTTATATGAGTAACAAAAATGGATTTGCTTCTCAATAAAAATTTCTATACTTTTTAAAAAAAGTATATATATCAACAGTTGGCCATGGAAAATCTTGTATGGTAGCATTTTTTCAGTTATCCAGGCTGCCTGTCACACAAAATATGACCTTAGCTGAAAGCCCACAATCTCAAGATCAGTCTCAAAACTTAATGCTCACCCCTGAACCAGTGCTTCTTTTCTACATCCTTTACATATTGCAGCTCCTTTCTCTCCTTTTTATTGATGTCTAGTGCAGTAATTTCCCATACGGATTGCAACTGCAGGAGAAAGAGAGAACAAGATTATTTTCCTCAAATTAATTGCTCATGTTTATCCTCACAGGCTGGAGAAGTTTTGGGGTTGCTGAGTTGTTCTGTCTGAAAGGTGAATGCAGAAGCATAATTATTCTTTCCTGGTTTCTCTTTGTCCGTTTCTTATTCATTTTTTGAAGGGAATGCTTGCTAATTTGTTTGTGGTTTTATCCATGCAAACTGCTGATTAATGTGAATGAGTCAAAGAAAAAAGAAAAGCAAAAAAAAAAGTGCACTATAATTGTTTTACTTTCTCCCATGGCCAAGAAAGTACATTTCTAACTGGATATACATAGCTCTGTGTTCTGTACTGGTGCAGACGGGAAAGATACAGAAGTACTATGAGCAATAATTCCTAGAAAAAAAAGGTTATTTTGTTTAAAATTCACCACAGCATTATTTTCTGAAAAAAATAAAGTCCTTAAATATTTCTTCCACAGTATGTGTGTATATTCCTAACTATATTACTTGAAAAATAAGTCTTCCACTTTCAACTTTGTTTTTGCCAGCACCAGATGTTTTGATAAAAAGTTCAAGAAGAAAATTTAAATGCTTGGTTTTAATTTATAGCCCTTCCTAAAATGCAGAATGAAAACTCAATAGTATTTGAGTTAGTATTTTCCTATTCTTAAGTTTGAATCAGCCATCCATTTTTTGTTTGCTTCTGTTAATATTATAGAGGTTAAATTTCCATAAGTAAATATTTTACACGATGCTCCTGTACAGGGAGAGCTGATTTTCAAGGATGCAGTGATTACAGCATATTGTCAGGAAGGATTTATTACCAAACCCATTAAATATAATAAAAAAATTTCCATCTATTTTGAACTTTTATTTTTGAAGGTAACATAGCTACAAGTAGTGTAAGAATTTCACTCTAAATTCAGGGGACAATAATTATACCCCGAGGTTCCAATCAAAATTTATTAACACATTGTTATTCATAATGCTTACTACCCTTACTAAATTGCTAAGGGAAAGATCCAATGAAGAATGAATACAGCAGTTGAATGCCTGAGATTTCTCCTGACAGAGAACCAGAATATGAGTTCTTTAAAAAGGAAATCTATCCTATCCAAAACATCTCTACTGAGTAGAAATGTTGACAATGGTCTTAGCATTTTACAATGAGCTGACCTTTGCTATCTGCTATTGTTCTGCTATGGAAAAGTGTATTACCATTGACAAAAATAAAACAGTCCAGCAGATTAGGAAGTTTAAGATAGTCAAGAATGTAAGGTGAAAAAATAGAAGTAATAAAACTGTCTAATTTAGTTTTCTAGTTCTTGTAGAAGAACATCTTCCTTAGAATTTTTTATTGTCACTATGTTTGCTACTTTCTTGACTATTTCTACAACTATTAACTTGGATGTGACTACTAAATGAAAAGGTATAGTAGTAGTTCACTCAGCTCAGTGTTGTGTTACTTAGTACGCTCATGTTTAGACAGCTAAGATGATCTCAACTGAAATAATTCATTTTTGTTCTGGACTTAATTTTTAAAGTCTTTAATTAAAGATGTTAATTTACTCCCATAACTATTCTTATAACAAAATAAGTTTTGTAATAATACAAATGGTTTTGTACCTCATGCACTAAGCAGACTGTGATACACTAGGGGAAGTGGAAATCCAGGGTCACTCAATATCAGATTTTGTACGAAGAGTAGGAACCATGTCCCATCTCTGTTTATCTGCCTGCATATGACCTAAACAGGCTTGCAGTCCTATCTAAATTTATTCACAGAAATGCTCTCTCTCTTTCATTTTCTAGTTTTGAGATTGCACAGATCAACAAATCCCAGCCCCATAATTTAGAGATATTATGTTTGCTGTCAGCCTCCATGTATCCTGGCTGCAAATCAAAACAAATTTTTGAAAGAAACATAGAGAATTGGAGTACCTTGCTGATCTTTATATATTTAAGGCTTTAGGAGTCAAGTTGGATTATTCTGATATCTAGATTGTGTTAAGGAATATAGATAATTTTGAGGCCTTTGATCCAGATTTTCAGTTAATATTGCTCTCCTTACTACTTGATACTCTTAAATATATCACAATAGAAGTGCAACAAATCTTCCAACAATTTATAGGTGTGTTTCAAATGGAGTTGTGTTCACTCGTGGACAGAAGATAGAAAAGAATTGTGCAGGAAGAGGAGATATATGGGAATAATCCTTTTTATTGTCTCTCCCTCTTTCTCCATTAAACAGATTGCATAACTTGCTTAATTAGTTTGCTAAGGTACAAATTAATAAAAAACTTTTTTTTTTTTTTTCTGTAGAGATGATAGTAAATATTGTTACTGCTTCTTCATCTGCAGCCATACTTGTAACTTTCCAGTTACTGTTCATCTGCTGGACTGATGTAGCAAATGCTTTGGAAAAGTGTTTCAAAAATTGGGCTGTTGACTTTGGGAGAACTGAAAACCTAGCATCATGACAAAAGAGATATTAGGATTTTCCTGTACAGGGCTACTTCTGAATTAAATTAGTGCCAAACACTAAGTCAATCTGCCCAGAAAAAATCCAGTACTCTTTTCTTTTTTTTTTGGGGGGGGAGGGGAGGACAGAATTGAAGCTTTATATTTTTATCATCTTTCTTTGTTCTTTCAAGTAGAAGCAGAGTGCACTTTAGTACAATACAACATACTTCATGCTACTTTGAAGAGTTTTGTGGTAAGAGTTAGGAACTTCATTCATATACCAGGTCCCTGTTCTCTAAAGGATTGTACCTGGACATACAACCTTTTGGATTTGTTAATTTGGACTTATTTTCTCCATTCAGGAAACCGCCATAAAAACCTGTGAAGACACCAAGCAGTGCCTCTTTGCAGATTTGCATTTTGTTGCCTTTTTTTTTTTTTTTTTGCAATATTTTGTTGCTTTGTTTTCCTCATCAGGGAAATAGAAGCACGATGAGGTAGCAAACTTCTAGCTAAGGAAAAACTTAGTTTACCACAACAGAGATTCCATCCCTCTTGCCTGCCTCTCTCCATGCCTGTGCACAAAGTTTAGATTGAGAGTATCTGCTGTATTCATCATGCGAACTTGTTAAGTACTAGAAGAAAGACAATTTACAATTGTCTGCTGTTGTCACATAAAGCCTTAAGATAGATTTAATTTTCTTTTGTATTTTCATTGTGCAAGCCTTTTTACTCAAAAGTATACTGTGTGTCCTAAGGGAAAAAAATTGCTGATTTTAGAAATGTCTGGCCACAAGTCTTCTGTTCCTGGTCCTCAGTATTACAGCCTGCTAAGTGTTTCTACTGAGCTGATGCACAGGGCCGGTACCTTTCACAGAAGTGATACTTTAAAAGCTACCAAATCCACATCTTTTCCCTTCTGAGGCTGAGGAGTGCCAGCAGGACTCTGCATGTGCAAGTGTGCGTATGTGTGTGTGCACATGTGTATTTTATGGTAAAACATTTCCCCTTCTCCCTGCCACTCAAGAGCCTTTGTTTTCAGACTTGTTCTTTTTCAAGTTTGACGGACAGGAAGCTTTAGGAAAGGATTGGAATCTTATTTTGGGAGGGATTTAAATCTTATCTAGCTAGTGTTTCAATCCCTTTTCAGAATCTGATGGCCCTGAGATGTGCTACTACTAGATACGTGTCCTCACAGCTAATGCCACTGTGATGGATGTACAACCTTGGTTTATTGTAGGTTCTTGAGTTCAGAATGGTAGAGAGAAGGTCACAAGGAGGATACTGAATGATACAACTTGGGCAGTGTTAGTGTCTGTGTGCTATAAAATAAGAACAACCTCCAAACCTGTTGGGGATAACAGGGGTAGAATGATATAGATACAGACTTAAATTGATGAGGCACATGTGTAAATTGATAAAGGGAGTTTGATGCACCATACTATTGAAATTTATCTAAATTCAATATTGTTAAACATTCTTAAAGATCAGATGAATTATACATGAAGTATATGGATTATTTGTCCCAGACAAACAATGGTGACATTTCTGTCTGTCACTTAGTATGACAAGGTTAGCATGTTTTATTCAAAAGTTTTAAACAGTAAAATGATTTGTATGCATAATTCTTTCATTGGACTGTTAGGGAAAGCAGAAAGCAATACGGTTATTCTGTGACACAAAGTCAGATTTTGTATTAAATAAATAAATAAAGTCACAAAACAGGATTATTTCTAACATCTTTAAAATTCATGCTGAAGTTCTCTCTTGTCATCTGGAGACTAAAAATATAAATATTTAAGAAAGGTGAAGGAAAAGGAAACAAGGCAGCATCCTCCTCCCTCAAAAAGATTAAATAATGGGCAGCAAGGTAAAAAAAAAAAAGATACCTTGGTAATAGAGTCCATGGTTTTATATAAAAAAATTATCTGCTGGAATATAAAATGGAAAGATGTAATGTGAAAAGAATTTTCATTATATGAAATTAAAAAATGGGGGGGGAAATACTCCTTCCTTGATCATACCTTAGGGTCTAATGAAGCATATAAGTTTTGGGTTCAAATTCTGCTCTCTGAATCAATAAGTCCTTTAGCGTTCTGGAACACTCTTTGGGTCATCTTTCCTTAATATCACCTCTTGAACCTTTTCCAACTGGAAAATAAAATAAATTATTCAGTGAACCAGAAAACAGAAAAATGGATATAACTTTCTACATCTGTGGTTGGGGAATTCTACTTAGAATTCGGAAAACTTGGTTCAATATCTCCTTTGGATGGCAGAAAGGGGTGATGGGTTTCCCATGTCCCAAATAAATGCCTCAGCATGTGACAAATTCTGTGTACTGAGGTGGAAATAATGGCTGATAAGACAAGCATCAGCTTCATGTGCTTCCAGGCTTGTTACTCAAGTTATCAGCAGTTCTAACAGGAGTCAAACAGGGCATATGGAACTGCTTGACGGCTACAAGTTGGTTTTGTAATCTCAGGCAGGATATCTTCTGGCCTTTACAAGGCATCTGGAAGATCTTTTTTGTTCTAACAATCTTAACACAATTACCAGTTCCTGCATGTTGTTGTCATTAAGAAGGATTCAAGTCTATAAGCGTCATGGCACTCCAGATGTTGCTAGTATTTTACAAGGAGCACACATGGTCCAGTGATAATACAGATGACAAGCTGTTGACAGAGTACTTGTTCATTTATGGCAGACAAGAGAATAGAAAGAGTATCACAAGATTTAAGTAATGAGCCATATCATGTAATTTAGGATTTACTTGTCTAGTATCTTGTCTCTGACAGTGGTCAGTTCCAGATCTACTAGTGGAAAGCACAGAGACCTTTACCTTCATTAGCTTCAGTTCTAGTTACTTATCTTGTTGGCCACATAAATCTTCAATCCTTAGTCTGATTTGTTGTCAATGACATTCTGTTGTAGAAAACTTCAAAGCAGAACTGTGCATTGTGTGAAAACAGATTTTTTTAATAATTTTTGAAAATATTGTTCTTCATTCATTTGAAATTTTGAAGTGTATGTTGATCATGGCTTTAAAATTCAGCTGAAATATTAAACATGGAAAAAAATTGTTTTTAAAATATCAGATGATCAGTTGTATTTATGAACAAGAGTTGCAGGTGCACTTTGGCAACTTTTACACTAAAAATAATTACATGCATTATTTATGAAGGAGACCATTTCAAGACTCAGGTAGATCAAACACTATTCATAGCACATGTACATTATAGATTAGTGGCAATGAATTTTTCTCCTTTATTTCCTGTATTTTGTCCCAGTGTTCTTCAAAGCTGAACCTGTAAAAAGCAAATAAAGAATACACTTACATGAAAGGTTGACTAAGAAGATGAGGCTATGAAATTGTGACATAGAAAAGGATAGATAGGTGGGTATGAGTGGAGGAGAGAGGGAAGTCCATTGCCACAGCTGTAGCCCTGTACCATTGACAACATCAGAAATCACTTTAAGCTCAACTACCATCTGACATATTTCACTGTAGACTTGCTGGCCATCATCAAATATTGATCTGCAGTGCACAGTAGCTGTTAGTCTCAAAAGCATGGTTTGTTTTCTTCTTGAAGGTAGCTGTACTAACCAAATATTAATTAAAATGCAATATTGACAAATTTATGACATTTAGTGGAGTAATAAATTTATACAAGATTAACACAGACTCAGGATTTCTAAGTGCTCTGGCCTCATCTGAAATCTGAAATGGCAAAAAATGCCAGGTTTATTCAGAACTCTTTTTTGACTCTTTACTTCTTTCATCATAATTTCTAAACATATTTTAATTATGTTAATTTGCATGTGCACTTTATTAATAAGATAGTTATAAAACTAAAGATGATGTCTATGCAGTATGGAACACTGTACTCTTTCAGCCATGTTCCACCTGCTTCTCTGTGCAGTTATAGTTTCCTGTTATTTAGCCTCTAGTTCTTAAAATGCTGCTGCGTTTGTTGTTATAATTTGTGCTGTGTCTTAACCAAGAATTGAGTAACATCTCAATAATGCATGATCTCACTGTGCATTGAATAGCATAAATAAACCAAGTAAGAATGCTTCTGTATGCTTTTGAATTAAGAAACATGAATTTGATTTCAAAGATTATTTATTAAAATTGTCTGTGGATCAAATTCACAGCTCATAAAATCACAATTTACTGGTTTACCAGCTGGTTACCTTTCAATTTCTTATTTGGCCGTCATGAAATTATTTCCACTGCTTCAAATTTAATATCAATTTTCCTTTAATGAATAAAACTCATTTTGCGACATGTAATGCTTCGGTGTATTATAGTTGGCCCTCATTTGCTCTAAAAGCAAGTGGTAAAGGACAAAAAGATAAATATTCTTTATACCTGTGCTGGTTGTCATTTGTGGGTCTCAGATTTTTGATTCACAGATTGGAATTCTTTGGAAGAGTATTGTCTTGCATGTTTTGAGCATAAAACAGTTTTATGTTACATCTTTTTGAAGTTTAAATTATTTCTTTATTTTTTTCCTGAAGTATGCTAAATTTCAGAAATATGTGTTTCAAAAATTATATTTTCCTCATTTTATGTGTCTTCATTTACCTGATGCTGTAAGCTAGTTTAATAATACTTTGTGTTTCCAGCTTGAGACATTATTAAATGGGCAAATTTTTCAAAAAGTGCTAGGTACTTCCTGCTTGGCTCATTTATGGTTTGATGTCACTCCCCATTCAGGAGCACCGCATGTAACTATATTGTATTGTGTATTTAGTCTTCCCAAACCTCTCAATATCTTATTTTTACTGGAAATGGAGCTGATAAAATGCATTCCTAACTGAAAGATTACAAACAGGAAAAAGGCTGTGCAGTTTATGGGTGCAACTGCATCACATGATATTTGGATATTTGCCTATATGCTGGAGAATTTGCACCAAATTTCCCTTAACTTTCCTTGTAAACTTGCAGCTTAAGCTACAGCCAAATTCTCCACGCCTTAATCCTGAGAATGCATTTACTGAGGTCCTTTTGTGTTTCAGGCTACCACAAAACAAAAT
The DNA here is from genome assembly GCA_013400755.1 of Pelecanoides urinatrix. NCBI lineage: Eukaryota > Metazoa > Chordata > Aves > Procellariiformes > Procellariidae > Pelecanoides > Pelecanoides urinatrix. Next base: position 22,795 of record VZTQ01001014.1, read on the forward strand.
AATTTATTTTCCTGAACAATAAGCTGTTTGCTTTGTGTGATATATAACTTGTTTAGCTAGTTTTATAACATTTTGTTTATGATAGAAAAAGGTATAGCGAGACAGCGGACTCTTAGTTGAATGCATTAGGCTTCTTGTTACATGATGCACCCACAGTTAATGGCTATAATTGATTAGAACCTCATCTGGATTCAGAGTATTAAGTAATGCAAATTGTTTTACAGTTCCTTAACAGAGCCTGTGTAATGGGACAATCAGGAGATTTCAAGGCTTACTCTCTGTTTGGAGTTACACAAAAGCAGTGACTACGGTTGAGCTCTAGTGCTAGTGATATTAACTCTTGTGCACATGGAAAATAACTGCCATCTGCATTTGTAAATATTGCAATTCTGTTCATTTATTAGTAGTAATTAAAAAAAAAAAAAAAAGGGCAAAGGAACAGCTTGTTCCTCCCCCCACCTCCCTGCCCTCCAACCTCTTTTCTATCTCTACTTCCATTTTCTCTCTGGATTTTCTGTACAGCTCCTGAGAACTAGAGTGATACTATGTGCTCTGGGGGAATTTTCAGCAGATAAAAGAGATCACAGAGAGGGCCTGGAAATTTATCTGAATGTTTGCAGTCCCCACCGAAACAGTCAGCTGTTTAAATAAATAGAATAACCAGATGTATAACTTCATGTACACCTGTGTCAGCACAATGCCATCTTGCAGGTGTGTCTCCCCTAGAAATAACATCACACTTTTGGCATTGCCAGCATCATGTGTATCAGAGGTTGTACTTCTGGGAAAGACAGTCATGCTGGCTAGCTGACAAGACAGATAGCCAAATCCCTTTATTATGAGAATTAAGTTATTCTGAAGTTCATATGCACATAATTAATCTCAGTTTGTGTATTACAGACCATGAAAAATTGATAAATATTTGGGGCAACAGTCACAACTCATTAAACCAGTCAGAAAAAAATATTGAATCCTTGGACTTGGCCAATAGGTGTGAGGACAGGGCTTGCCTTTCACTGGGACTGGGACTGGCAGGAGGAAGGGGATGATAGAACCCCCATGCGCCTGGGGCAGGAGCACTGTGCAGCCATGTCCTGGGCAGCCAAAGCCCCAGCAGTGATGCCGGTGGGCCAGGGGCAGCTCTGGGGAAACGGCCCTAGGTCCTGGTGGGCAGCCAGCTGAGCAGGACCAGAGAGCCTGGAGATAAGGGAAAGCTTTTCCCCCATGAGAATGGTGGGTCAGTGGGGCCAGTGCCCAGGGCGGTGGTGCCATCTCCCTGCTCAGAGGGTTCCCAGCCCCAATGGGATAAACCCCTGAGATACGTAGTCTGGGCAGGGGATTGGAGACCTCGCATGGTCCCTGATGGTCTGGCATGTCCTAGGATCGATCCTGTGGTCTTCTGACTAATTCAAAAATATGGAATCAATTTCTGGATCATTTTTTAATTACAGGGAAAGACAGACCTTTCCTCTGTTGGTGAGTCAAAATTTGTGCTACCTTGTGTAGAGAAGAAACATTTCATGAAAGGAACTTGTAAATTCCATTACAATTATGAATTAGAATCTCCTTGTTTCTTGCAAAATATGAAAGTGATTTTTTGTTTTCCTTTTGATTCTGAAGTATTTAGAAAGCTTTTTACAAGATAAAGAGTTACAAACTGCCTTTGAAATGTACATTGCAAAGAGGAGATCTTTGCTTTTCTGATTTTGTTGTGAAACACCACTTTTGTTGATTCAAGAGTTACATTTGCTCTGCAAGAATACAGTTGAGACTTTTACATGCCAAGAAGGAAGTTTTAAAGATGTTTCTGTATGTAGAATCATTGGATATAGATATTTGAGAGAGCTGATTTTTAAACCCATCTTTTTTTCTCTGTGTTCTCTTCTTTGTAGATGTTTGCATTTCTACTTTTTTGATAAATAGCATTTGGTAGTTCAGGAATTAATTCACACAGACTGTGTAGCATTTGTGATTAATTTACTAACCACATAAATAATAATTTTTCATCCTCTGTGTGTGTACATTAAATTTTTGCACTGTCATTTGCACATCTTGATCTTGATGTTTTTTTAATTACAGCAGACCAGTTCTTTACGCATGGTGTAAGTCTATTAAAGAAAGCTGAGTCCTGGTCCATCCGTAGTGTGTGCATCCTGTTTCCTTTTCTGTCATCATTTCAGATGGGGAGATTAGATTTAAAGGGCCCCATTATTCCCGTCTGTGCACCCCGATCACTGATTAAGTTGTTATGAGTACACAAGGAAAGTGGAGCAGATTGAAAATCAGGAATGAGCTTTGTCCATGGTGGAAAAGGATTTTGTTATTTGGCTTTAAAAATAGATAGAGCAAGTCCTACTTATGTTTAGTCATACTGTCTCATATTTGATAGTGCTTTGTCATTTTCAACCTTTTTAGAACAAACTGTAATAACAGAATTCCTTTTAGCACCACCTTCTAGCTGAACATTACATAAAGCAATTTACAGGATCAAATTCTAGCATTTCTCTGTAGCAGGCAGCCCTAGTTCATGCAATGGCATTACACAGATTGTAGATCATGGCATAAACTGACATCTAATTTAATCTGGGAAATGATTAAATTTAAGCACTGGCATATCTTCCATCTAAGAATAAAAGCCAAATTAGTCATTCAATAAAAAAAAAAAAAAATTCTTACCTAACAGTTAGGATCAATGAAAATATATATTAAAAATAACTTCTGATTTTTTTTTTTTTTATTGACTTGATATCTCATTGGTAAAAAGAAAACTGAAAGATGATTCTGCAAGTGAAAGAGCTAGCAAGATATCTCTTTTCATCCCTCACTATCTGATTTATGGCACAAGAGGAAAAAAGTTTCAATATTGTATGCTTAGGCAATTTTTGATATATGTATACATCTGTATTGTAAATTGCTAGTATAGATCTTTATGCTCAGAACAGCAGACACTATCCTCTCCTGTATAACATTCACTACACTACCAAGAAGCTAACTGGCCAGTGACTGGAAGGAGTTATTCTCCAGGTCTACAGTGGGATCATCAGTATGTACTCTTTCAGGATATGAACCAGCATGCTCAAGTCATTAGTATTATCCATCCCTCTAGAAATAAAAATGGATTAAAAAACATTATCAACATTGCCAATATTCTGCTCTTCCTGTCTTTCTTGTATTTGGAAGAGTCAGGACAACATGCAGGTTTTCATGTAAAACTAATTTATATGACTGTATTATATGGGTTTAACTATTCATAAAACAGGTCTTCAGTAATTAAGTGAATGAAATAAATAGCTATTAATTTAGTTCCTCTTAATTTAATGTTAAATGAAGACAAAGATTAGCATCTATCCATCTATGCTAGATTTCATTGGTGCTATGTAAACACTAAGTGTCTCTCTATATGTTCTCAATTTCTAAAATTTTTTTTTCACATATGTTTAGAACAATTCTCCAAGGATAACAGATTCTTGCCTAGCTAACCATAAATATTATGGCATGTAGAAATGATCTAAATCATGCAATGATGCAATAAGCCTATGACTACATTTTGACAGTGTTACTTCTACTGACGGTAAATCAGACTCTATAAATCAGCCTATTCAGAGTTCTCTTTATTAAAGGCAAAATAAAATTACTTCATGTGCTTTCTGAGAAACCTTAATGTAGAAAGTAGCCTTGTTTGGAAGAAAGGGCTTGAGACAGGTAAGAGAATGGTGTTTTCCAGAGAAATAAGACTAGTAAATCTTTAGACAAAACAGAAAGTAATAAAAAAATGCATGCTGCCTTCGTAAGGGATTTTTCACTAGCTGTACCATGGTGTGGAAGAACCATATGAGAAAGTGACTCAGCAAACCTCAGTGTGGGAGGAGTTGAGGACTCAAAGATTTCTCACAGCCTCCAATGGTATCTGCCTGAAAAATCTCATAATCCCTCTGGTTGATGATAAACCATCATCTAAGCAGTGTCTTGGATCTGCCAGAGTTGTCACTAGCTGAGATCATAGAAGAAAGGTTTTCTAAAACATCTTTGCATTATGACATATGGTTCTTTACAGCACCTTATTTGCCTATGGTTGACTATGCCTAAACCACATCATAGCCTCTGAGATCAGGGGGAAATAGAATAGTACACAGGAGCTTGGGGAGCTAGTGCACATTCTAAGAAATTGAAAGTTTGCTGTTGGTAGTACTAAATTGAATAATAACAACAATAAAAAAATTCAAAACATTTACACTGGTTTTGCAGGACTCTGAAAAAAAAAGTTTTATTACTCAACTATACTCAGACCTGTCGATCTTTATACAGGGCTTTATGTGTATGTCATTTAGCATGGCTATGAAACGCTTGTATTTAGGACATTAACTGATGTTTGCAACACACTGGTCATGCCAATAACATTGAAATATCCATGTCAGACTCAGTGTCGTGTTCTGAAAGACATGTAAATGTAAAACTATCCTTGTTTTGCTGTTTTAAAGAACATGCAAGGAAGTTATCTAGAAAGACTATAGACTGAGGAAGAAAATGGCAAAGGCAGAGAACACAGTACTGATCTGCATATATAATATGTATATACAATTTGCATATGTACATATTTATATATAAACTTATATTACTGACTCTTCCAAGGACCATTTACCTTTCTCTTACATAGTTTGGAGCTGTGAGGGGTACAGAAGGCAATGGGATAAATAGCCCAAGGAAGCAAGGTAACAAATATCAACATTTTTGCTAGAGCATATTTATTCTTTTTTAAACTTTACAAACATTTCTGAAGGATGCTACAGTTAGGGTATACAGATGACAAAGGAGAAATATGAAAGAGAATGACTGGAACCTGCATGAATGATGCAGGAATGAACTGTCCACCTGTGAAGGTAAAAGGGTTGACAGATCTCCACTACTAAGTGAGACAGGAATAAGGAAATGAGGGGAAATGAGATATTGTGGCTGCTTTTCCTCCCTTTTTTCAGCTCCAGAATCTTCTTAAGCTGAGTGTTTTATTGATGAATCTAAAGGATTTATTGTTCAGAACAGTCTCTTTGCTTGGATGTAAGCCTTTTGCAGTCTTCTCTACTTTTATGTACAAATTATGTATCGATTGAGAAGGGTAGGAAAAATAATAAAATGCCACTGGGAAGATTTTTTCTTCTTTGATTTTCATCTCAGCTATGAAAAGGCAAAAAAAATTGCAAAAGCCTGAGAAAGGTCTAAAGAAGCATTCATCCTTTAGATCATTTATATTTATCTGGACCTACTATGAGTCACTGAACTCAGACCATTGCTCCCTTCATCTTCCAGTTCCTAAAAGTACAGTTTAGAGCTTCTGATCTAAGAGCAACTAAAGCATTAATCTCTTTATCTTGCTATGCCCATTTCTATTCATGGCATTACAGAGATTCTTATCTCAGCAAAATGTGGGCACATACGGCAGTACCTTTTATTTTGAAGACCTAGAGAACTTCAGAAAAAAGGAAAGAGTTTGTACATGACTTATATACAGGCACTCTCTGGAGAAAAGTGTTTTATGACACACCCTTTTAAAAGCCTAAATATATTATGTTCTTCTTCAGCCACATGAGTACTTTTAATGGATGAAAAAGAATTATCCAGGAAATGTAATGTTCATTTTCTTGTCCATATGGGAAACTTTATTTAAATCATGTTCTGTATGCACTCTGGTCAATTCAGAAAACTAGCTCCAACTCTGATAGTCTCATTTTCTAGCAGCTTGCCTACTTGCAGGTTTTTAAATAACAGGACTTTGAACAGGATTGTACACTAAGTACTGTAGCCATGTCAACAGCTTGGGTAAATCAGTTTGTAGACGCTGCAGTGCACACTGAGAAAATGGTCCATTTTGCAAATCTGTATCCTACACACATGGTTCGCTAATTCTTTGGTATTGGCTGTTCCATTCCTTACTCTTTTCTGTGCCTTCTGCACACAACTGCACACAGCTGTTGTGAGGTGAACACTGTTATCTTCAGAGGAAACAGGGACTGATGAGCATCAGTCTATTGCTATTTATGATTTATGATATGATTTGAGAGGAAATAGGGCAGAAAACTGTACCTGCACTTTGGCTGTGTAAAGTCTGCCTGAGAATCAGAATTGGGACATTTTTCTGATGTGACAAAGATGACAGCAGAAATTTAAAGGACATTTCTGAATCACTGCACATGCTGAAGTCCTGTTCTGCAAGGTGCTCAGTGTCCTTAGTTTTCTTCAATAAACCCAGGATTTATGGGGAACATGTTTATTCCAGATATTATAATGAGAAGTGGTGGGTTTTTTAATGGTAACTTATGACCAAGCAGTACCTTCATCATCCTTGTTATAAACTTGATGCCTTAAGCAAAATGAGACAGAATCAATACAAATAAAAATGTTAACGCACACTGCAGCTGATATTCACAAGTTTATCCAGCTATTAAAAAAGCTCAAGTTAATCATGGACACTGTGCCATACACAAAACAATCAGACAAATACAATTACTTTTTGGAAATGTTCCATAATGAAAATAGAGAGTTCCTTCGTGTTTAGATTATGGCTTTTACTATGCATTTTAAAAACAAAATAAAGGCACAAAAATAAGCAGGATCAGCTCTGAATTTCCTAACACTTTTTTCCTTGTGCAGTAAAGGTTCCACCATATTTTTTCCCCATAATTATTATTAAATAGTCCGTTTGTGCTACTTGAGGTTATTGTGTGTATGCACAAGGGGAGCACGGGTACTGGAACAGAAGGACTGCATTAGGTGAAGAGTACATAAGTGCGCAGAGCAGAACATAGTGGATATGTTTCTGAACTATCCTTGACTAAACTACTGCCAACTCTAGCAGTTGCATTAAGCCTGTGTTTAAACAGTTTATTCAATCAGTCCTGCACGCTAAGGGCTACTGAGCACAAGAAGCTCTGCTTCAAATTATTTGACACTGCAGAGATTCATCCCCCTCTCACATCATGTGCGAGTCAAAGAAACATATTGGAAGGCAGAGAAGGTTGAAGAAAGCCTTAAGAGAAACACTGCATTTAACTTCTTTCATTCATGCCTGGCCCATGTGCTTGTCTGTTTAGAGGACAAATAGAGCTTTTGGAAATTTTGTGCATGTGTGCAAAGGCACGAAAACACAGGCTCACACGTTTAATTAGAGTTCTGAACCACAGCCTCTCAACTCCAGGCTCAACTCTCTCTCTCTTTCTTGACTAACTCCTGTAATACTCGCAGGGGTAATATAGTTCTATTTATACAACTTCACGTCCCCAGTTCTGGAGGATCATAATTACAAACCACTTTACTGCATCTAACGCCACTTTAATAGCAATTCCATTAGACGAGAAATTTGTTGGAACATTCTTCTCAGATGCGAATGTAAAAAGATGGGTCTTAACTGAAGTCTTGCACCACTTTGGTGTTACAGATGGACCAAATTAGTCTGTTGAACTGTATGAAGCACCTTCCAATTTAAAACAACAACAACAACAAAACAAAACAAAACAAGGAGGAGCTCTTATTGCATTAGCTAAGGATGAGGAGCTTTTTAACATACATGGCACACCATTTCCTTTTAACTACTTCCAATACTTTTTTGTAAGTTACTTAATTAGTATGTTGCACCAACCCTTCACAATGTCCTACTTAGTTTTCTATTGGATTTATCTGAGAGCTTTGTTTGCTACAGTTGTTAAAGCATGTAAAGCTGCTGAAAGAACAATATTTTGTGACGAATTTTGAGATTTCAAAACTAGTTTTCATTATAGGGTATAAAAATGCAACACCATCTATGTTTTGAAAAATGATGTAAAGACAAAGGAAATAAAGTGGAAAACAGAAAATATGCTCACGCAGGAAGATGATTAAGAATCTCATGTGAGAAAAGTGCAAAGCAAATTCTGAACGCAGCAGAGAAAGTCCTTAATCCTAAACTGCTTGTTTTTCAGGTGTAACCTTAAATATCAGCTGCTGACAGCTCTAGACTCTTTCTCACTCTTGCAGAAACATTTCAACTAAAGAATAATTAGAATTACTTTTTAATTTTAAACATTTTATTTTAAATTGAGTAGAATTTTCAGTTGGAGAACTTCGTAAGAAATATTTTCTTAGCTGTAAAACTATGTGTTGTGGGTTTCACTTTTTTCATTTTTGTTTTCTGTTAGGTTTTTTCTCCTTTATATAACAAAATATTCAAGAGTCTTCTGCAAGATTGTCTCTCACTCTCATGCACATACCCATTTTATTTGTTATATTTCTGTGCTTGACTTTTTGACATCTTGGCAGACATTTCATATAGTCTTACTTTATGAAGTTGGGGAGTGCTGTGACTATGACTTTGGATAGGAAGAAAAAAACTTCAGCCAGCATATACCAGCTGTATTTCAGAAACCAAGGGAGAGACGTGAAGCAATATAAATGGGAAAATAATTAGATCCTGGTTTTATTAAGAATTTCTAGATACTGTCAGTATTTCTTGCCATGTAGCAATATCAACAAAATGGTAAAAAGTATAAAATAATCCTTTCCTAAGCACCTGTCAGTGTATTTGTCATCAAGTAATCATATTTATTATTTGAAATGATATGTGAATTTAGTACAGGATATGAGAATTATTTCTGTGGTACAAGCATAAAACTCATATATTTCCCTATGCCCCATACTTATGGTGAACACAATTATTAAATGGATGCATATCAAATGTAAGAAGTTTATCAAAGTTACAGGAAAATGCAGAAGAAGTGGCAAAAGAGGGAAAAGAGAATGTGAGAAGACTAAACGGAACACAAGCGCCCACCAGCTAAAATATGACATTGAAAGAAATAATCAGATTAGAACAGGAGAAAAACAGTTCTGAGTCTTCGAAGAGATAGTAATTTGTTCTCAGAGCAACCTGGAAAGAAGCTGATCAGTTTTTCCGGCCCTAACCTCAGAACCAGAAAGCATAGCTTTATGTTCGTTGAACAAAAGCCAAAACCTCCCGCCTTTAGTGGGATAACTTTGTTGTAGCTGGCCAGATAAAGCACATATAGCTCTCAGAGTTGATAATTTAACAGAAGTTAATGAGATTGAAGGATTACTCTTAGAATCATGGAGGTAAAAATCTAATCTATCAAGCTAAATTCTGCTCTTGCACCACCCAGTACAACCTTAGTGGAGCCATGGACAGAACTCAAGTGCCTCAGCAAAAAGCATGGACTTGCTACATAGTTTGTTGTTTTATGCCTAATATATTCAAAGGTGAAGTCGTATCCCATTATATTTAGAGGAGGGTTGGATGGAGTGAAGGCTTGCTTCCAGAAACGTAATGCTTAATTCAAGCCCCACAGAGACCACAGGAAAAAATCTTCTTGACCTCAGTGGGCTCTGCAACCATAGCAAGGCACTGCGCACCCTTAGCTCCTTTTGCCTCCCAGAGTTGGCATCGCAGAAATGCACAGTCAATGCAGCAGCAACATTTTATTGCTAGATAGTCAGCATAAGTCCAATTTAAACTGTTGGCAGGAGCAATATCAAATCATGTGCACTGTGAACAACACTGTTGGAAATGTATGAGTAAAAACATTGTACCAGCCAATGCAGACAGACTGTGTCTTGCTGTAAAGACTGTATCATACACAGAGCACTGCAGGCCATATCATCAGTGCAATCCTCTTTCTTTCTTTTTCCCTCTTCTATTAAGAAACATACATTATCACTTTTCACAGATTTCTAAACTTTTTTTTTTCCTGCATTTGACTATGGAAACAATCCTGATCTCTGATAACACAATATGGGTTTCAGTAGTAAGTAGTAATTTTGGAGCTATTTCAGCTACTGAATGTAACTTACTTTTTTAGGTTATCAAGTGGATCGGATATTTTGTACCCATTATTTACTTGTTACAAAGGGGCTGCCAACCTGAAATGTGCGTGATTCTTTTCTCTAAAGAGAATTGCACTGTGCAATCTAAAACTGTAGTCGCAACTTGTTCTCATCTCTCTGTTCAAAGCCAAGTACAATGGAAAACTGACCTTGGACAAGGCTTTTGTGTCATGCAAACATATAATCAGACCAGGAGATTCATGAGAAGCAATGAGGAAATGAACCAACTGAAATATCTAAGGCAAGCTGAAGAAGTCAAGGGTAGAATAATCTGAGATGGAGAAGTTTTGATCAATTATATTCTTTCTATCTTCAGCCGTTTGAGATTATTTGACAATGCTGCACTTGACCCTGAGTGTTACACAACCTGGATCTCTCACAGTGCTTGCCAGTTTAGTCTTAGCAGCAGAAACTCAAACTAAACTCATTATTTGAAAGCACGAATGACTCAGCTTTTGGTATATGGACAACACTTGCATAACTGCCAAACCACATCACTTTCTGCTGCTAGATGAAGATGAGGAACTTTAAGTTTGAATAATAGTATTATTAGTTGAATTACATGGATGAATAATAGGAAGTCTCTCTATCATTAGAGCAGTTCTTAGTTGTTTGTTCTCTTGATAACTACTTGTTATTATTTAATTATTTATTAATAGTATTCCTAATGCATGAGAGTGTCTGAATACCATATAGCTGATAGAAACAGGGTGTGATGCATTTGGCAGAAATGTTCCATTTGAGCAATCACTGTAGCAATTGGAGTCACTAAATATGATTTATGCTCGTATTGCATGTATAAATGTATGTGTTTGCTTTTAAGTGTATGCCTTATTTAGAGGCATTCAGGATGAACTGGTCTGACTGGTGCAATGACACTGACAATGGCAGCACCCTTTGCACTTGAAGGTTTGAATTAGAGCTGAGTAAAAATTGATACATTCATCCCCATGGGAAATTTTACCACTGAACTGTCAAAAATGTCTTGCAAGAATTTGTTCGGCAGACTACTCTCAATCATTCTCATCATCTTCCAATAAGCTGTATGTACTGCGGAAAAGGTTTGAGCAATATAAAAGAACTCATAGATAGCTCAAGCTGCCATACATCCTTATCCAACTGCCAGACTTAAGAACTGTACATGAGGCAGGACACGGGGTGGGCTGTGTGATCTTAGCTTTCAGAGGAAACGAGAGATGTAGTAATAATAAGCCCATTGAACTACGAGACTACTACCAAACTAAAATATTTACAATACTTATGTTTTATTCTGAAGCAGCTCTTTCTTACATTTTATTAATTTTAATGATTTATTTTATTTAACATTATCAAAAATTGAAATTTTTAATTTTCAGAAACATGGTTTTGAATAAGATAGAAAAACGTCATGGCTCCCTGAATAAGAAAAAATATTTGTTGCACATATATCTCTGATAACTGCTGGGTAGGCAATGGACTTGAGTGTATGTGATGTGGGAAATTTCTGGAGTGCATTCATGACAATCTCTCAACACAGACAATTGATGAGCTGACCAGGGCAGCTGGTCCTGTTGACTGCTGGAATTGTTTGTCACAAGCAAGGAAGAAGTGGTTAGGTATGTGATGGCCAAGGGCAATCTTGACCGCAGTCACCATGAAACTGTGCAGCTAAGATCCTGAAAAAAGCCCAGAAGACAAATAGAGTCACAGCTGTGGACTTCAGAACAGCAGATTTCAGCTTGTTCTGGGACTCCCTCAGCAGAATCCCACAGGAAACTGTGCTGGAGAGTAAAGGTGACCAGGAGAGCTGGTAAACTTCAAGGACAACTACTCAAATCACAAGAGCAGTCCTTTCCAACAGACAGAGAGCCAGCACAGAGGCACAGGGAGCTCCTGAGTGAGCATTCAGAAGTGGAAATGGAGGTGGACTGCCTGGAGGAACATAGAGACATTACCTGAACATGGAGAGGTGAAACAATCCAGTCCTCAGCCAGACTAGAAAATACTGAGGGATATAAAGGATGAGAAGAGAGGCTTCCTCCCTGTCCTGGTTTCAGCTGGGATAGAGTTAATTTTCTTCCTAGTAGCTGGTATAGTGTTGTATTTTGGATTTAGTATGACAATAATGTTGATAAAACACTGAAGTTTTTAGTTGCTGCTGAGTAGTGTCATAGAATCATAGAAT
>VZTQ01001015.1:0-65055 GCA_013400755.1 Pelecanoides urinatrix
GCCAACTCATAGTTTATGAGATAGATATAGATAGTTTATGAATTTCTAGAGCAATCCTAATTCCATGACTGATTCGTAAGAAGTTCCATTGGTGACCATCAGCCACTGTGAAAACTGATCCTTCACTTACTACGTTTCACTGACATTAGTAATCTGCAAGGGTATCTTTCCTTCTTACCTTATAACAGCTGAAAGAAATTAACTGAAGTGCTTTACAGAAGGACTAGATACCTGGATACCTGTATCAGCTCATTGACTCCTTTGAAGAACTTTAAGACATCTAAGAGGCACAATATACATATGTTTGACTTGCTTAAGTGTTCCTTTTTTTTGTTATCATTGTTGGCACTTTTCTTGTTTCTGATACGGAGGCTGATTCAGACAACATTACACACAACGGCTAGTTGTTTCATATCTGAATTCTAGCCGCTTATTATTTCTTATTGTATTAAACTATTCTAAAGCTTTTATCCTGTTACTTCTTTAGACTGATTTTTATGAAGGTTTTGATGCAGAAATCTTCCTTAATTTCTCCATGGTATACATCAATACAAAGAATTAATTTTTCTGCTATCATCTTGGCTTTTTTCACTACTACTTTGACATGCAACGAGACTGTAATTATCTTTCTCTGCATTGACAGTTCTCTGGAAGACACTTGATGTTTTTTAAATTCTTACTATCATTTATTGCTATTTATCATTACTTAATATTAATACCTTTAACAAGTCTTTCCTGGATATTTTCACTTTACTACCTTATTATGGATATGAATATAATTTCTGGGTCAAATTAAAAATAAATAGATAGCTGGATTTTTATTTTCCCTACATTGCTAGATTGATGTTAAGTTGGAATATATCATGCACGCTACAGAGGACACTTTTCAGGCTACCACACCACCATCAATCAGAATCACTAGGTACTCACTGATTTTTTATTTATTCCTTAACAGACAACACATCGACATGAAAAGTAAATTTTCTTTCATGAAAAAATACTTCTATGCTAAGCCAACTAGTAGCAATTAAGCAAGCACTAATAGCAATTAAGAGGTTTATCAGGATAAAAATTAGTGACTTTAGTCACACATGGATAAAAGGAAAGTTTCCTTTAAGCTCCTGTTGAGGCTTCCTTTAACAAGAAAAATAAGCTATGGACATCTAGAAATAAAATAAATAAAGTGTATCCTATTGATAGGGGTATGTTTGTACTGATAATTACAAACCCTTCCAAACTGGGACAAGTGTTAGTTGCCTGTTTATTGCGGTTTTAAGAGCACTTCATGAGATGAAACATAGGAGACAATCCTCAATGTTAATGGCTGTGGGTCTATAAAAGTTAATGGAGTAAAACGTTAAGGCTATATTTCTTAAATTCCAGAATAGCTTCACAATAAGGAAGGAGTTTAAGACAAAAGATGATGTTTAAACATATAAGCAAGTCTCTGACAAAAATAAATTATTTCCATTAATCTGAAGTGTATAATTGCCTGAGATAAGTCTTACTTATGAATTAACTAGAAATTCTTTGTTCTATTTACCATAATTACTCATTTACAACTGGGTTTCTCTGTTCATTAGCTAGAGATTTGCTTAAGAAAAATATTACTTTATAGTAAAGCAGTATAAATAACTGTTTTCAGCTAAAGATATTGAAGAGAGAAATGAATCAAATACATTTAAAATGTTTATAATCAAAAAATACCAACCTGTTTCCTGATACACATTGTTTTGCAAATAATAATGATGTTGTGACTGCAGAAATAAAAATAATGGTCTCACAAGTTAGAATTCCTGTAAGTTCTTTCATTATATTTTCTGTTTGCTAGCTAATTGTGTGTGACAAATCAGAGATCACCCTGGAACAATCCTTTTAAGGCCAACTTACTCAACTATGTATCATTATTATATATATTTTCTTTTTGTTTTTGTTCAACAACAATCAATTTGAAGTGCTTGCCTGAATTCAAGGTTCAGAATGATAAAACCAGAAATATAAAACATCATTTTCAAAGGCAAACAATATTTGTTGCCAAGTGTTAAGTGAAGTAAATGTTATCACATAGTATTTTTATGACATTACTCGAAATTCATTACTATCAGCAAAGAGATTCAGCCTTAATGAAGGCATTAATCTATATGAATAGCTATGAAACATGTCTCTGAGAGTCATGTAGTATGACAAATGAAGAGTTATAAGACAGGAAAAAAAGGAGAGAAATGTTTGGAGAAGACAAAATGTACGGAGTAGTATACGTGTCTGGATAGGTACACAGGAAAAGGAAAATCAGATGTGTAAAGGTAGGGAAAAGGAAAAAGGAATAGAAAAATTACCTGCAAGAGATTGAACAACTATCATATTGATTAAAGTGATAGGCAGTTCAGTTATACTTTGTCTAGCAAACCAATAATGTTGATATTTTAATGAACTTAGAAATGTTTGCACATTTAAATATTTGTTGTGTGCCCACATATGTGTGTATATACAATATGTATGTATACACACACATATACATACACCTGACAAGAAGAACAACTGGGTTCCACAGGTACTTCCATGTAACAAAAGTGCATTGGAAAAGAAACCTGGACTGAAAGTAGTTGTCCTGGTTTTGGTTGGGATAGTTAAATTTCTTCATAGTAGTTTGTACAGAGCTACTTTTTGGATTTGTGCTGAAAATAGTGTTGATAACACAGTGATGTTATTGCTGAGCAGTGCTTACACAGCATCAAGGTGTTTTCTTCTTTTCATAGGACTATGTCAGCGAGTAGGCTGGAGGTGCACAAGAAGCTGGTATAGAAACTTGTTTTCCACATCAGTTGTTAATGTTAACAACATAGCAACCAAAACTTCCTTTTGATGTGCTGGCTTTCTTGAGTATTGTATTGAGTCAAAGGTTTTAGATTTGTTCTCTTAAAAATTCAGTTCTTGTTCTTGTTCTGGGCTTTTCTCTGCATAGGCAACGTGTGATGTTTTAAAATTGAGATGGCTCATAGCATGGGGCAGAGGAAAAGTTGGTAGTTAACTACATTCCTTGAGCTAAGTGTTAGTCAGGCTTTTCTCCTGATCATAACTGCAGCTAGTACACCTACACTGAAAACATCTCTGAGCCAGTAAGTAGTTTTTCTAGCCAGCTGTGACAGCACAACTTTTATTGCAGCAAACATCTAAGGATAGATTCAAAACAAGTTTCTGCACTATTAGTGCTTATACTAGACTAGTTTAGGTCAAAATAGGGAAGGTTATTAATGCAAGATTAAACAAAAGTATCCACCTGGCAGTCTACTGAACAGTTAGGGAAGTGACATGATAGTCCTTGACCATGGCACCTTTCATTTGGATCATCTCTGGTTTTATGTCTTTTTTTACTCTGCTAAAAGGGAAAGACTTGGGGAACAAAATCTGTTTTCTGGGAATTTCAGTAATATGAAAATATTATATTTACATAGAAATTTATGACTGGGGCATAAACTTAGTGTGTTCCACAATCTGCCTACCCCACTCATAAAGTAGTACGTAATCTCAGTTACATCAGAAGCAAGGCTTCCAAGTTCACTGGATACAAGAATAGCTTATAAGATGCAGGGCTCTTTACAGATGACCTTTAAAGGAATATAAAAACTTTGTGAAATAGAAAAATAAAATCCAAGTATCACTGGTGTTTGTGGGAAGAAAAGCTTTGTAAAGTAGATGACAAAAAGGGTTTACTTCTCTTAATTGAGTATAAAACAACCACTATCAAATAAACTGTAAATCATTAAAAATGTATTTGTTTTTATCTGATGCAAATTGACTTTAGAAGCTTAATCTGTATCAATGCATGCTGTAGAGATTAAAATTAGTCTCTTTTAATGAAAACAAATACTGATGAACTTCTGCAATACTCATAAACACAAGATTTTTTTCCCTCCTGAGAAGGTTATCCTTGTTTCCTAGACAACATAACTTAACTAAGTAGAAGATGACAGTTCAGATGTTTTTGTTATGAATCAGTGTAGTTTCACTTATTTTATTGCAGGCACACAAATGCTGAAAAACATGTTTATTAACATTATTTACCTAATCATTGTTATTTATCAGGGGAGTATAAATTAAATGGCAAAGATATGGAACAAAAGTTTTTGCTGAAACATAGTTGGACTTACACAATGCAATGGGTAAGTAATTTCCAAAAGAGAACTGGGATGAGACTAACAGAGCTGGAAAGAGTAAAGCAAGAATTATGGGAAATAATACAGTGATGCATTGAGAAGTGGAACACGGGGATTTGTTATGAATTACTCATGTGCATGAAATTAAGTTGAAAAGAATAGGAATTGACATGCCTAAAGAAAGCTTGTTCATAAATTCCTCACAAAGCACTGAGTAGCACTCTGAAAAAGATAATGTTTTCTAAAGAATTTTTCAGTATTTACTGGCTACCAAATGTTACCTCATATGTGTCTTAAATATACCTTGTAAATGTATAGAAATGTACAGCAAAAGTAAATTAAAATAGTCGGAAACACCTCTTGGACCCTGTCCTGCATCATTAAAAGTATAAAAGAAAAAAAAAAGGCATGAAACTGGAGAAACAACACATCATTTTCTTTTGCCAGTGCAAATTATCTTTTATGGACTTACCTCTACACTTTTTATCTCATCTCTGCAATCAAACAGATCTATAGATGTATTCAAATGAGTAAGAATCCAAAAGCCTTTTATAAACCATTATGTAAAAGCCTGTTCAGCTGCTATACCAGGAGACATCTCTTTGGGTCTTCTCACTTATGCCTACAATGCTAAAGGATCACTCAGTACTGTCCATTTTATGGCATCTATACCACATACCTCAAAACTGGCAGTCATTGTATGCTAGATATGTTTCTTTCTTTTTTTTTTAAATATCATTTTTTCTCCTATTACATGGTCAAACAATTTTGCTGATATTTCTGGAGGATCATAGCTGACCAAGATTTCATTTTTCTTATTCCTGGGAAACACAATATGAATGAAAGAAAGTACAGGTATTCTTGGACGTGTTTGAAAAAAATGAAGGGTAGAATGCAAATAAAAGCATTTCTTTAATTTTAAAAATGGGCATAATGTTTCCAGCTTTCAATACTGACCATGGTAAGTGCTTTCAATCTGAACTAAATTATTTAGTAATATAGCTCCAAGAAAATAATAAAATCACATTCTATATAGATTGTATACAAAAGAATGTCTGCTTAAATAAAATTGTAAAAGCACATTTTCAATTTTAAACTTATATTCGCCTGTATCCTTCTTTTTCTTGGTATTACATATGACTCATTAGTTTTCATTGTTATCATGTCTCAAACACATAAAATTCAACTGAATATTCATTCACTTCATTCACATAATTAAGTCGGTGTTAACCTAGCATAGACAATTTTCTTAGAATTTGTCTCTTTTACTAAAAGCTGACATCTTTTCAACAGCAGATTAAGATATATTTAATCCTGAGTCTAAAAAGAATCTTATGCACCTATATTTATTAAACACTAGGAAAACTTTATTGAAAGTTATTAAGTTTACAAAGCTGAATAATCAAAAGAAATAATATAACAGGACTAATCTTATTGTGTTATGCATATGCATTGGAACATAGTCTTCTGTATTACATTAAAAATAAATATTTTGCTAGTGCGTGGAATACATGGTGCTTAGAGAGTAGACAGCTTAGTTTATATTTTGTTTCCACTATCAGTGTGTTTCTACAATATTCTAAACCTTCTCTCAGTACCAAACTATTGTTCACCAACTTCCATGAGATATTCATTGCAACATTTACTGATATGTGATGTAGCAACACGACAGTATTGTGATATCAAACTTTAACACAGTGATTAGATGCCTCTGTTATCACTATCTGTTGCTAGTCTAATGATGTGTTCTGACAGTATAGAAATGGTCAGTATAGTTTGGTCTGGGTTTTCTCTCTTTCTTGCCACTGCACATAGTCAGTCATATCTGGCATTGGGTCAAAAGTGTAGTTAAAAGAAAATCACATGCCTCTATCTTCTTAGCAAAGAGCCTCAGTGGAGTAGAACTAGCACATATGTGTGACAGTCCATACACCCAAACAGCTGTCAGGGAAAGTTCAGGGTGTTGTGGGGAGGAATCTAATTTCCTGGGATCTTTAAAAATGGGAATCTCTCAAATGTAAGTTAAAGGTAGGATAAGTAATATCTGTTGTATTAGAAATGAAGGGTAAGGAAGGACATGTGAAGAATGCTCTTATTATACCCCTGCAGTACTTGATTGTGTCACAAAATGTTTTGTTTTGATATCAGTGACATAGGAGACTTAAAATAGTATCATCAATAGTAATAGTAACTGGCAGCTTCCCAAACACAAACTGATTTTTGTAGCACCATTATGTAATTAAGTATATAATTATTATTTATGTCCTTGTCGTGGTTTAACCCCAGCCGGCCGCTGAGCACCACGCAGCCGCTCGCTCACTCCCCCCGGGTGGGATGGGGGAGAGAATCAGAAGGGTAAAAGTGAGAGAACTCGTGGGTTGAGATAAAGACAGTTTAATAGGGAAAGCAAAAGCCGCGCATGCAAGCAAAACAAAGCAAGGAATTCATTCACCACTTCCCATTGGCAGGCAGGTGTTCAGCCATCTCCAGAAAAGCAGGGCTCCATCACGCGTAACGGTTACTTGGGAAGACAAACGCCATCNCTGATTATGTTCCCTCCCATCTTGTGTACCTAGCTTAGTCGGTAGAGCATGGGAGCTGTCCTTGGATTAGGAGGGTACTTAGCAACAACTGAAAACATCGATATGTTATCAACGTTCTTCTCATACTAAATCCAAAATACAGCACTAGGAAGAAATTTAACCCTATCCCAGCCAAAATCAGGACAGTCTATTATCATTAATAAAACACAAGTTGAGAACCAAGACACAGAGATAATAAGGTCAAAAAGAGCTACTAATTTTATGTGCCCAATTTCACATAGCCTGGACCTGATTTTTAGAGAACATAACAATATATTACACTTATGTATTCAAAGCACAGCTCTGACTAGCTTATAGTGCAATTATGAGTACCCAGTTGTTTTGCAAATCAGTCCATAGGGAATAAAGTCGGTCACCCAGAAAATGAAGAATACACAATCGTTGTCCACCTGTGAAAATGTGCTTTAACTGGCTTATCCAGAATTACACAGGAATGGAGAAGCAGAGACCTGGATCCAGATCATTTCCCTGGGCATTTCTCAGTTGCCTTCTCTGTGACTCTGTCCTTTTTCTTCCTGCAGGTCTCTGCCTCATTTCCTCAATGCCTTCCAACCTTTGCAATAATTGAAACAGAAGTCCTGCAGACAACAGTCTCCCTTATATTTCTGTTTTTAGGTTATGTGGTTAAAGCTCATCTGCACATCCACAAAGGTGCACAGGGAGACAATGGAAGGGTGCGGAGGAGGACCAGACAAATAATACCCTGCCTGGCAGCTCCCAGTCACATCAGCCCACCAAAAGCCCATCTTCACAAGACAAGGGCACAATGACAGGCAGGAACCCAAATTAAAGGCTTGAGGAAAGGACATCCTGTCCAGACCCTGTCATCAGCCCCATTCTGCAGGCTAATGAAACCCATCAAGGTTAAATCAATAGGACCAGCTCTCCAGATAACCTTTCCGACTAAGGGAGTTTGCTGCCTAAGGATATAGGAAGCATTATGGGATGCAGGGGAAGAGCATTTTGGATTGCACAGGATTCCTTATGAGATGTTTAGAGGAGGAACCAAAGGTGGGAAAAGGGAGGGCTTTTGGTGATTTGGGGATGAAGAAGTGTGGGAAATAGAAGGATAAGGGAATAAAATTGTCCATTCACATGGAAGTATGGTCTGGTCATTATGCTTGTCCAGCCATGCCCTACACCTGAAATCCTGCAGTCTGTCCTGGCTCCTTATTCAACTCCAACTTCAGCTATGTTCTGGTAAGGGTCTCTCTACTCTGCATATGTGTGTGTATGAGAATCTGTGGTACAGCAACTGGAGTGAGTGTTGTGGGTGTGCAGGTGAGATCAAGCCAGACTAGCCAGTGAATAGGTGAAGTGTCCTGGGAGCAAGGGGGTCTTTAAGGACCTGCTCTGGGTGTGAGATTACCTGTGTGTCTCTAAGGGTGAGAGGACAGCAGGGTTGGCTACGGGACCAAGGAACTCCTGGCCACCTCTCTGTGTGTGCACATGAGTGTGTGCATGTGTGTGTGTGAGATGGTCTACACCAGCGAATTGAATAAGGCTCTGGCCTCGGGGACATATAAATCCAGATGCCAGAAACATAGGAGACTGGGATCCAGGGACAGCTACTGGGTGTCTGAGCCCAGCTGCTGCAGGGATCAATATTGTACATATGTATATTTATTTCCACTAACAAGCCTCTGTCACGCTCAACCAAAAAAGACAACAGGATGAGGCTGTTGATGCTGTCTGTGTTCATGTGAATGCTCTGTGTGTCTGTTTGTGAACTATGTGGCTAGCTGTGTATATACGTATGTGATATATACATGTTCTCTGTGTTTATGTGTCTACTGGGAACACATTTTCAGCCTCGCTACAGGTTGGACATGGGGGCAAGGAGCTCTAGCAGCCTTGCCTCTCTCGGGCTATTGAATCCCCTAACAACTGTGATTTATGCTCAGAATGGTATGTTGTATAAACTTAATGGATCAGGGAATCCATGGTATAAATAGTATGTCATAAGTAAGTAAAACACTAACAGAAGGTGGGCACATAAAGGTGTCTTATTAATGTCCCTAGATGATATTAATCATAGCTTTTCCTAACTTTTAAGTTTTTGGTTTTGTAACCCCTTAATATCCTTTTGCTAAGACTCTGCAATGTTTTTTCAACCTAGGGGTTTTAGCAAATTTTCCAATATTTAAAAAGAAAATGGAACTTAGAAACATGCCGAAAGTCCCATATTGTATCATGAATGATAAGGTCTTTGTGCTAGGACTTCTATGTGGCTTGAGAATGCCTTATAAATATAATGCATAAAATAACATACAATTATATATTTGATTTTTTTATATATTCTTTATCTGGTACAAGCACATAATGTTCTTTTCTATTTGTGTCTGACTGTGTTATGTTCTCTTTTGTTCTTTAACAGCAAACAGTAATCTGGTAATCTAAATAACCCACTGGGTTTGAAGATATGAAAACAATCTCATTTTAAAATGACTAATGGATATAAATTGCATCAGACTGCACATACTGAACCTGCTCAGAAAGACTAAATATTTTTGAGTTAGGCTTCCTGAGCCTAAATAAATCCTGCATCAGCAAAATATGAAATGTCAAGTATTAACAACAAGGTTTAAAGATCCATGGGGAAGTAGAAGAATTGGAAAGGGAAGCAGACTTTCACCTTTCTCTGCTTATAGAAAACAGTATAATGTTTTGGGCTAGAAAAGTGTTTCTGTCCTTGATTTTTGTCAATTTACCATCATTTTAAATTGCATTTGTTTTGCCATGGTTTCTGCATTCTGATTGCTGTGTAACTATTAGATTCTAGGTCTATTTGGTTTTGTGTGCTTTGCTGGATGCACTTACTTTGCAATAAAAAATACTATATCCAGATGTGTGTTAAGAAAACTGCAATATGCTGACCATACCTTTGCTGGTACTTAAAAAAATATGGTTGCTTAGTACTATAGATGTAATGATGATCTGAGTTCATCATTCTTCGTTACTGCCAAACTGAACTATTGGTGACAAGACTTGCTACACCTTTTGAAATTTTAGGTTTGTTTATTTTTTACTTTTTTCCTCTTTAGTCTGTCTTCCTAGTCTCATTTTCTTAAACAGATACTTATGTTTTCAGTGATGTGATGTGGTCATCAGATTGTGATAATAAAAGAATTATAGTAGTCACATAGTAAAGGAACCTTTTGCATTTTTCAGAGTGTACAATCACTCCTTAGTTAAGGATCCAGTCCTTCTGGTGGTAGAAGTAACATTATGTGTATGAATAGTTCCATTACAGTTAACAAGACTGTACCAAAGTTTCAGATTTTCAGGTCTGGGATTTGAATTAGGCAAAAGGTATATGGCCAATTAAATTAAAGACAATAAAACGGAGGAAATTTGCTAGTTTATTAGGAACACAGGAGGAAAGTCAGGAACAGCAGAGAGTTTGGAGTTTTGTGCCTGGAAAAAAGCTACCTGGTGCATTTATTTTAGATCTTGTGGAAAACATGTTTTGTCTCCCATAAAAATACCTGGCTTTTGAGAGAAAGCAGTAGAGATGGTGGAAGTAAAAGCAAGAAGAACAAGTAGGTTTTTTCATAAATGGAGCTGAAGATCTCCATTCAGATATATTCATAGAGAGAAAAAAAAACTGGAAAAAAAATCTGAAGATAACTGTTTTCCATATTACTTCGGGAATTTTACATTTCTCCAGGCATGTGCATACCAAGGAATCTCTTTGATCCCTCAGCAAGGTCAGAAAGACATTGGGAGATCACGAGGATCAACCAGCCTGATAGCTCTGGAAGCTCCGTGCTGATATAAGCCCATCAGAGTTGTTAGACAACAGAAAAAGCATTCAGTGCAAGTCTCATGTGCTTTGAGAGTTTCAAGCCAAAATAACTGTATATTAAGAAAAAATTGCTGTTAACTCACTAAGAGTGTATTTCTACGTAAAATATTAATAGCTAGCATATTTCATTAACTTTTTGTACATCCCTACTATGACCTGTGTATTTGTTCTAAATTACCAGCTTCTTTCTGCTAAATTATCTTTCTCAGCATGTGTTATGTGTGTCCAGTATTGATCCATAGGAGCTGTGAGATAGTGACTGGCAGTAAATTCACCCTTTAGTACTTATTTAGCCTGATTAGCAAATCAGAGCATGGGATGGGAACTTGCTGAAAATATCACAGTGATATTTATTGCAACTGCTTTTACCATTTCAATTCATAATTGTTTGGCTAGACACATTTTATGATGTAGAAAATGTGAGTTATTCCCCATTTTAAAAAGTCAGCAGCTCTGTATTGTATAGAGAGCAGAAAGTAAAGGAGTATCATAGCAGTAAGAGCAAAGTATCTATGAAAAGCTGTAAAAACTGCATCTGCATTGAAAAAGAAAGATTTAAAGAAAATCATACCAACAAAGAAAGGAAAAAGTTTCTAGGTGTAGGTTCACAGTTTTTGCTGGATATTTCTACCTGTTTATTGAAGGTAACTATTGGATGCTCAAGAGAAAACAAACAAACAGACAAACAAACAAACAAAAAGATTAAGAAATGTAAAATATCTGGGGGGAAAAAAAAGAAACACATTAAGAATAATTACAAAATACCAAATTTAAATGCTTTAGCTTACAATACACAATGACTAGCTAGTAACACACAGGTTTTCCTGATGTGATGGATTGTCGCCGGCTAGCAGCCAAGCACCCACACAGCCACTTGCTCACTCCCCACCTACCCCTCCAGTGGGACAGGGTACAAACAGG
The DNA here is from genome assembly GCA_013400755.1 of Pelecanoides urinatrix. Classification (NCBI taxonomy): domain Eukaryota; kingdom Metazoa; phylum Chordata; class Aves; order Procellariiformes; family Procellariidae; genus Pelecanoides; species Pelecanoides urinatrix. The sequence goes on from VZTQ01001015.1 coordinate 11,487, forward strand.
AAGAACAGGATCAAGAGCAATCACCAATTACTGTTGCAGGCAAACCAAATGTGACTTGGGAAATTTAACTTAATTTAAAACATTTAATTACTTATTCACATTTTGGGAAACAAAGATGACAAATATTCAAACACAGAGAAAACTCCTTTCCTCACCCTTTCCCAGGCTCAACTTCACTATGGATACCTCTCCTCTTCCCTAGTCTCCTCCTCCTTTATTATCATCACAGGGTACACTCAGTCCCTTTGACAAGGCGACAGGCAGCGCAAAAGGTTGGGGTCCTGCAGGGTGGAGCAGTGGTTTCTTTCTGCCATTCCTTGTTTCTCAATCTTTTCTTCCACTGCACCTTCTTAATCGTTTCCTCTGCTCCATTGCTGGTGTGGTTATCCACGGACTGAAGTCCCTTAGGGAGTGTACGTGCTCCAGCGTGGGTCATCTACAGTCTGCAATCCCTTCAGGGGTGTTGCCAGCTCTGGCATGGAGAGCATCCTACTGCTCGAGCCTTGTTCACTTTTCTCAGTATTTACTGCCTTTTCTCAGTGTTTACTGCCCTTTCTTGAATATGTTTTCACAGAGGTGACACAAACTCCTCTGACTGGTTTAGAGGTGTCACAGATTTGGTTGATGGGCCCAGCCTGCGGTGGGTCTGTTGCAAAGTGGCTAAAAACGGCTGTGTCTGGCACAAGGCAGTCCCTGATCTCTTCTCACAGAGGTCACCCCTGCACCACCTCCACTACCAAACCCTTGCCATTTATACCCAAAACAGGGATACTTCTCATCATTATCTTAAAAAAGCAGTAATGCTAAATATTATTTAAAAAAAAAAAAAGGGGGGAATCAATGTGGAAATGTGGTAATCCTCTATTTAAAATACATCTACCCCCAGAAAGAATTTAAAGCAATTTTGTAAAGCAATTAAAGCAAAATTGCTGTTGCCTTATGCACTAAACAGATTGCTACACAACATTTATCATCTGTGTCTTTAAATACCACAAAATCCTTTACTTTAAAGGAAAGAAAAATTACTGTTTAATATTTGTTGACTTTTTTGAACCATTATTAATGTATATAAGTTAATGAAGGTCATGAATCCCATATTTCTGCCCACATTTTCTTCTCTGTCAGATTCCCAGCAATTCTAATATGCTCAAAATAATTCTGCTTGCTGCTAATGCACCATACAGAGGCACTCTGCATGTGGAATAGGCTGACAGTGTTAATGCAGAACTGGTCCAGTGTATCAAAGACAGATTAAACTACTCTGTGTTTATTTTGCAAAATCTGAAACAGCTCTCATGAGCTGAGAATTTCCCAAGATTTACTGATAATTTGGAGCAACCAACCCAGGGAGATAGCTAAGGGATAGACAATGTGGGCAGAATCATAAAATTTACAGAACTTTCTGTCCCAATAAAAATTTCTGCTGTATTGCATGGTGTTTTAGATACTTTAACCTTTGTAATACAGTTCTGTAGCCTGCTGTTCACTTGTACCCTTGCAACCTTTCATTACACATCCAGAAGCTGCTACAGCAGTGCCTTTACTCAGTATCTCAAGTGCTGCTACCCTCAGACAGTTATGTCTGTTAGATCAGGCTTCTTGTAGAAAGTGATTATCATTAATGTTTAAAACACCCTTTTCTTCCTCTTCCTCCTCACTCTTGCCTTGTAGATATTAGTCTGTAACTCCATACTAAGAACTCTTCACCCATCCTTTCAAATGTTTTAGTTTGTAACTTGAAGACCTAGTAGATAACATAATAGATAACAGTTATTAATATATCCAATAAGTATACATGAATTGGGGAGAGAGGTGTTTTTTTCTCTCTCCCCCCTCTCTCCCCCTCTCTCTTCTTCTTAAATTTTTTTGCTAAAGTATCTTTGAATTCAAAGTATGCTATCAACTATAGACCCCACTAATAAAGCTTTGTACCTGTTAGCCTGCCTCAATTTTATTTGTAAAACAGCTGGAATAAGAGGGTAATTCTGTTTGTTTGCTTTTTTTCCACTATGTTTGTGACTGTGTTTATGATGCATACAGCAGTGAATGAGATTCTGTTCTTAAAATTTCTTTCCCTCTCTTTATACGTACTATTCAACACAAGCCCCTAAGGAAGAGCTTAAATACAATTACAGACACTTAAAATAAGAAGTGTCTTAAAACAAACCACTACTTTTTCAGGAAGCCATTCTTAAACATGAGAATTATTATCCAACTCCTATAATGTGAAGGAATTAAACTTTTCTATTCTGGTGATGCATTTTCTTATATTGTTACCTTAATGTCTTATTTGAACATTGTGCTGACAAAGCAAGTGCTATTTTTCTACCATCTTGATTATATCAAGAAATTATAGCATATTTCCAGAATATGTATGTTTTTTAAAAAAACTTTGACCATGTTTTTTTTATGATCATCTACAGTTCTGAGTTTTCATTATACTTGATCAGGACTACAAAGTCTAGTTACTAAGCAACAGTCAATAGCTCTGAGCAAGTAGAGTCCTATTCCGAGGAACTGATACTAAGTATCAGAAATACTTACGCAAAGTGAAAACTTACTTGACATTTAATTTTTCTGGGAGTAAGGCACTATATATTGAAAGATAACAACCCAAGACTAAACACATAAGAATCCTTTTCTTGCCCTTGGCAAGGCATAAAAATAAATTGTGATGTATCTCAGGAATAGCAGTAGGAGAAAATTTGCATTTTAGACATGATCCACTGCAGCGCATTCTTTAGCTTCCTTTTTACTTTGATTATGATTTAATCCTATTTTAATTGTTTTGTGATAGTTTTGCCTTGGCTCTGATCCATGTATTTTTAATTAGCATTACTTTCTATCATAGGTATGCTCTGGCTCTAGAAGCTGCTCACAATACCTAAATCAACAAGGGTTTTGCTTCATTTTTTTCAATATCTGGTCTTGCTTCTTTGGCACTTAAAACATGTGATACTGACTTTTATCACTATTGGAGAATGACGGTGGAACACTAATTCCTGGTAAATAACTTAATTGCAATTAAGTTGTGCTAAGTAATGTCAAAAATCTGATTTTCAGGTAGTGAAAGGCCAGTGCATTCTTTAATTTTTAAATATAATTGGACGCAGTGATTTCACATCTAAACCCAAATTCAGTGGGAGTTTTATTTATCCAGATACCAAGTTTAGCAGAGAGTAATATTTAACAGGGTTACGTGTTTAGTTTTCTTTACTGATATTTTTCCTATTAGCAACTACACCTTTGTTTCTAGCAGATATTAGGTTTGTGTAAAACAACTTGTTTCACACTGCTGCATGTTCCATTAAATTTAGGCCTGCTTTTTGTCTTCTTTTGTAATGATCTTGATTATTCCATTGAAAAATTTAGCTGTGTGGTTATTTACCAGCATTCTCTATCCATACTATCAAATTATAAATTCTAGGTAATTCATTCATTTCTTGTTTCTTTTCCCATATATGCAAACCTGAATGCTGTTGGGTTTTTTTTCTTCTTTTTCCTTTTTCTTTTTTCTTCAGGTGGCTATCTATGATATCAGAACATTATCCAATTTTAATATGTTTTTTTTAACTTGAAAAATTCAAAATATATTATGAAATATTATTTCTGGAATTTTTTTAATACTCTATAAAATGTTGCTGTGGTGGTTTGGTTTTTTTTTTTCTCCCTCACAGTATCTCATCACCTACCTCCACACCTAAACAATGAATAGCTATTTTTTAGCCTTAGAAAAAGTTTTTAATAATTATTTCATTTCTTTCTATATTCAGGTCAAAATGTCTGTCTTATATGCAAAGCAAGCTGGGAAAGGTAATGCCTTCTACTAAAATAACTGATGTAATTAGTGGGGAAAAAAAAGATCAGCCCTCAGGTTTATGGGTTATTCTTCAAGACTGAAGTAGAAACAACAATCATCAAAATGTATTATAAATTAGGAATAAATTGTTTTGGTTTAAATAGATTATGTCAATCAGATAGACCATCTGAAAGAGGTGGTATATGAGTTTAGGCAGAAAAGTATGGTATCATATTTGGGAAAGAGAAAAAACAAGTAATCTGTCATCCTGTTGAATAAGCTAGGATGATATAAACCAGTACATAATATTTTCATAGTTAGTCTTTTCTACTGTGAAAAACTGTTGAGAAATGTGTTAGAATCTGCTATTACAGAAATAGTACCTACTATGTGATTCCTTTTTCTATGACACTTTCAAATACCATGTGAACTGTTATTAAGTCTCTTCTACTTGTCTTTCATATTTTTAGAGAGTTCTGTCTTTATTTTTACTCCCTTTTTTCTCTTAGGTTATTTTCCACAAAATTTCTACTGAAATTTTGATATGATAAATTCTTGCTAGTGGTGATATTTTTCAAATGTAACAAGAAACCTTTTTTAAGATACTAGGATATTGAAAAATAGATTATTAACTCTAGTCTTCTGCACAAATTCATGTTGGGACAGCTACCTTTTGAACTCCTAAATCCCTTTTGGAGTTTCAGTTGGAGAATTTATTTATATTTATTATATTACTGGCCTAAGGCAAGACTGAAGTGATTTGTTGAACAACTGTTGCATTTCAGTAGTGGTAAATTGATTAGGCTTCCTCAGAACACTTGAAAAGTTTGTAAACACCAAAATCATTTGAATGAACTGCTCTTTGCTCACAGATGTGGTTTTATATGAGTTATAATTACTCTGAATTGTTTTTATGGTCCGTGCAAAGGGTTTATTAGATGATTAGATGATTTCCATATTTAAGACCAAATGTAGTAGAGTTTACCTTCAGTTTAACATTAACAAAAAATTATATATAAATTTAGCTTACAGCTTCTATAGCATTTCACTCTCATTATAAAATATTTTAAAATTTTCTAAAAGGTACTTTGCTATAAGCTTTATTAGAATTTTGGATGTTATAGATTCCTTGTCTTAATGACATGATTCTGAATAACACAAAAAAGAAAAAAAGGTAGCATTTCAATTATTTTAAAAAAAGCTGATATGCCATGTCATATACAAATAGGTATCATAGATTTTTCATTATAAGTAAATCTAGATCGTCCTACGACAAATAAATATCTGCTACCATAACTCTGGATATTCCTGTCAACAGCAGCATTTTGCTATTCATATGGGTTACATGCTTCTATCTACTTGCAGTGTAAAGCTCTCAAGAGAAGTACTCTAGAGTGAGTACTCTGGACATAACTGAGTTAATTGAGACATAGATAATTGAAGGCATAATAGATTCTTGATTGAACAACAAATTAACCGGTTGTTTAGACAAAAATGTACCACAAGCTATGGTCATCTCTGATGTCAGAGAGACCCAACACAGAAGGTCACAGTATCCCCTGAATGACCTACCTACAGTTTTGTATATACAACTTCTGACTGTAAAATTCCTTCTTGCATTATTTCAATCTTTATCTGTTCATTCGTCTCCATAAATAAGGGCCTCAGCTAAGCACTGAAAAAGGGACCACACATCACAGTATAGAGTTGAGGATAAAGAAATAGAATTGAATGTCTTCTGTAGAGTGATAACTCTGTAATCTGAAACACCTCAAAATCTGTCCCAGTGGAATATCACAGGAAAAATGACAAGACTGAGTCATATATTTAAAAAATCTGGAGCATAAAGGTGTAAGGCAGAGGAAAAAGAATCTAAGAAGTTAACGTGCTGTTTATCAATAAAATCAATCCTACTTCTACATAGATTGTTGTAATCTTTCCTATCAGATTCATTAGAGTTTTGCTAATAATGGTAAATTCATTGCCTTCCCTCTGCTGTTTAAAATTATAGCTGAAAGGAAACTTACAGAATCACAGAATGGCTGATGTTGCAAGGGATGTCTGGAGGTCATCAGGTCCAATCCCCCTGCTCAGGCAGGGTCAGTTACAATAGTTTGCCCAGGACCATATTCAAACGTATCTCCCAAGGATCTCCATACTCTACGACCTCTATTACTCTGACATCTACTACTCTACAACCTCTATGGACAACCTGTGGCAGTGCTTAGTCATCCTCATTGTAAAAAAGTGTTTCCTGATGATCAGATGGAACCTCCTGTGTTTCAGTATCTATATCTTTTTCAGGTTTGTATATTTATTTCATACTGTAGCTTTTGCATGTAGCCATGCTTTGCTTTTGCTATTCTATTTCTATATGCAATTGTTATTTACCCTTTTTGGTTGGAAAGTTTTCATCGTTATTTAGATAAAGAATGTTGAATGTAGGAATAATATAGCTTTTCATTTACTGTGAATAAGTGAACCTAAGGAATACTCTTAATAGACCACAAGATAAAGTATCTACAAAATATGATGATAAAATAGTCTGGGTTTTTTCTGTTTATTTGTTTATGTAATCTCTATAGTGCCAAGCACATAAATGAAACAGGGGAAATTATGCATGCACATGCTGTATGTATGTTACAGGCATTTCAATAGAATTCAAATTACTGCAAATGTAAATAATACAATAATAATAGAGTACACAGTGGATGTTAGTTGGATAGTTAGCGAAGAAAAGCAGAGTGAAACATTTCAAAGACAACTTACTAGTGAAATAGAGAAACATGCAATGAATTCTGTCAGTCCCAAGCATCTGAATGTCTTCTAAGTATTTCCTAACTGGAAATGTTCATAATATTCCAAGTTAGGGGAAAAAAGTGGAATATGCATATTTATAGTCAGTTTGCTGGAAGCATCTATCATTTCACATCTCAGAAATTTACTTGTTGGGAGTATAGTCTCATGAAAAACATAGTCCACTAATGCTGCATATGTCTTGCTCTTCAGAAAGATTAACTTTTAACATCTAAAAGTTCTCTTTAACCATAACAGCTTCAATTGTTTTGGGTGGGCAAGCAACACTTAACATCACATCCTGCCAAAAATGCTGACACTAATGATGTTGGCCACACAAGAGGCGCTATTCAGTTACAGCCTATACAGACAGATATCAAGACAATTTAAGAGATCTAAATTCAAAGTGTATTTGATATTCCCATACTGTTTATTCTCAAAACATAAATACTAATAAAAATAAGTTGGCAATAATAGCTGTACTAAGCTGTTTTACAGTTTCTTCTCATCTATCATTCTGAATTAACATGAATTAACAGCTACTTCAAATCTCATCATTTTTTACTTCAAGTACAAAAAAGAATTTCTGTAACCTTGCCCTCTTAATAAAAATTTCAGTTCCTGACTTCAAAATATTTTCAGAAGGAAGATATGACTGACTAATAAATCCCTACAGTAGAAGAATGCTCAGAGGACATTGGCAGGGGAGATGAGCCCATGAAGCTCAGAGAATAATGCAGGCTGTGACTGACCACAGCTGTTGTAAAGAGGCTGACTGTATCTTAATGCAAAGGGGACCAGAGTGGATCAACAGGTGGTGTAAATGTTTCTCCCTGAGTTCATTAAAAGAGTGTATGTGTGTCCCTGAGTTAGTCAGACCATCATGGGGGGCAAGGAGGGGGAGGAGTGAATATGTGGCTCAGTCCAACATATGGTATAAAAACTAGACAACTAGCAAAAGTATTCTGAAGGGAGTGACAGGCTTCAGCTGGCTTCAACCCATGTGGGCCTTCCCAGTGTTTGGGGATGCCCAGAATCATGACGGTGAGTATATTACAGGGACTGGTAATGGGAATCACATTGGTATTGTTACTGAACTGTGTATTGCAATTGCTATGTATTTTGTTAAGTATAACTTACATTTGTATTATGTTATGCAATATGTTTTGTATCACTCTGCTAAGTCATAAATCCTGTGTAATGTCAACTATTTTTAATATCAAATTTACTTATTAAACATTACACCCTTCATGTGTGGAATATCTAAAAGAACCTGGTCAGAGAGTATTGCACTCTGACAGAAGAGTAACATAATGTGTTCATATGAACATATTGAAAAATATGCAATTTAAAGTCTTGTTGGAAACGTCTTAATAGCATCAACATCATAGTCTAAGAATCTCAACTAGACTTAGTCTTTTCTTGTCAGTCTTAACTACAACAAAAAAAAGTGAACAGCAATCATAAATGAAAATAAATGTTATGCAATTTCTACCTCTCATATACCTTTGTATTGGTCTAGAGGATTATTTTTTGTCTTTTACACATGATGATTAAAAGTATTTTCAAAATCCTGTAAATGAAAAAGGCATTTAGGCATTTAGTATATGTAAATCATAAAATTAAAAATTGCATATATGACTTTCTATGTATTGTTAACATAACTAATACTGAGATAACCAAAATATTCTTTAAAACTGAATATACAGACACTAATATACATGGTCAAATTCTCATCTGTTAAAAATAGATGGAATTGTTCTAGAGCTAGAAGCATAGTAATGACTTACAAAAGTTTCAGATCTTGTTTAGAGAATACGGTTGTTTTTATATTTCCTGTTTACCATAGTAAACTGATACTGTCATGTGTAGACTGTGTTTTTGAAATTGTGGAATTAGTTGTGAGACATGTTGGAGACAGGAACACTTTTTTTTTTTCCAATACAGCATGTAATATTCCTATTAATTGCTTTTTTTTTTTCCTTTTAAGTTTTCAAAGTTTTTTTCAGAACTAGTTGGGGATACAATAATATTGTCAGTCTTTGTCAGTCTTCTGTTTGGAAGCAACTAAGTCCTTCTATTTTATCTGTGGTTTTGTTGCGAATAAGTGATTTAGAGGCCACTTAAAGAATCACCATCAAAGGTATTAGCAGAAATTAATTTTAATAGTTAAGGTTCACTCTTATCAATTACTACACGGATGAAGCATACAAAGGAAAAGAGCATGGAAAGCTGAAAAGTCCTTGACTAAGTAAACATTACTTGCAACAACTAAAACATCAGTGTGTTATCAATATTATTCTCATACTAAATCCAAAACACAGCACTATACCAGCTACTAGGAAGAAAATTAACTCTATCCCAGCCAAAACCAGCACATCATGTCAGAATTGAGTTGGAATGATTTATACAGAGGCCAAGGACGAAAAGGGTATGGGAGACCCTTCCCTTGAGTCACGAGGTTCAGAGAAGATGCCCTTGCTTTCTAAACCCCTGATGGAGTCTAGGTGCAGCTGGATCCAGTCCTAGTCCCAGGCTTGGTTAACGCTTTATGCCTAAAGGATTATACGTGTTTAGCAGCAGTCTAAGGTTCATTCACAGTTTTAAGATAAATCATAAGATTTTAGCAGACTATATTTGCTAGCGGGTACCTCAATCAATTCATACACACACACAGACACAAAGATAGATAACTACACAAAGGTATACCTGTTAAAAATTCCCCTCGAGTTCAGTGAAACATTCATGTCAAATGTCTTGGCATTTCTCAATGGGTGAACGGTTGAGCCTCAGAGTGTTTCGGCCAAGGAATGTTTCAGCCCAGGTTCTGTTTTAGCCAGTGATGGTCCTCCGCATATCGCAAACTCAAGAGTTCGCAAACTCTGAGAAATGTCGCACTCAGAGGGAGATTCTGGGTGCAGCCCACTGAGGTCCAGCACAGCTCAAAGGGCCTCCCTTAGGACCGCTGTTTATAGGGTCACAAGATGATTGACTTGAGTCATCCGTTAAAATTCTCAAGGTTTCAGTAACAATGGTATCATTCCACTCGAGCTATGACTCAGATAAGGGTATCAGGGGATGACAATTATCCCCACACTCATCCCCCACTTGGGCTAGGCAGTGGAAGTTTCTGATACGGTCAGTACATTCCCCAACCTCAGCTATGCAAGAGTTCCTGATACAGTAAAGGGACACTTCACGCACTCATTACACCAAGGCCAAGGTTTAACAGGAGTTTCTGAGATTATGGAGCGGCCCAGGAGAGGCGAGGCGAGAGGAACGCACCACCACAGTTTTCTAAAGATTAACCACGAATAGAAAGTTTTATAGGAAACTACAAACAGCAGATCAATCCAGATCAATATTATTGATGTTTACTACTAATGCATACAGCATTTACTATTTTCTCCCACTTTCTTTTTACCTTTAAAGCTATACAAATAAACATTACTATTTCAATTATTTTCATCTACATTCCAGTTCCTTATTTTTGTGAAATATCTTTGATTTTAAGCGATGTTTTTAAACAACTTAAAAAAAAAAAAATCAAGCTTGTTAATATTCTGGTATTGTACTGCAGAGAATATGCCACATCATACTAGCATAAAAAAAATTGCAAGCATGGTACTGAATAACATTATTCATATTGAATAATTCAATATGGAATTAAACTCTGAATTATAAATCTAGGTTGTCTGGCCTTTACTAGCTTTACTTTGGCCTGAGAACAGTATGACATGTTGAATTACTTGAGTTTTCCATGTCCCTTGTTTCCTAGGAATGTTTGGTGCTGTTATGATTCAGTTTTTCCTCCTGTAAATCTATGTCAATCCCACTAACTCTTGCCTCATACTATGCCAACAAGACAAGACAATGCAAACGTACAGAGAGAGGTTCATAGATCAGTGGCGTATGAGCAGCAGTGGTCATCTGCCAGCAACAGGGATTTACTCAGTCAGGGGAATCCTTTCGTGGTGAAAGAGGGAATCTGCAGCCTGGAGAGAACTCTATGTGATTGTTGGATATTTGACTTCCTTTCAGGCTGGTAACCAACTGACAATTGTCTAACAAAGGTATGAATGAAGAACACTTCTGTCACCCAAAGGAATAAATGAAGGCAATTTATTTACTTATTTTTAACCCTTCCTTGGTTAATTAGCTTCTTGATCTTTGTACTGCCACTGCTCAAACAGTGCCCTCTCACTCTTCTGTTCACTTCTTGCTTTATCTTTTTAAATCTTTTCTCTTTACCCTTCGCTTTATCTTCACTTCTTTCTACCTACCAAACACATCCATCGAGTTTGAAGTATCAAGCAAAATGCTAAATTGCTTTCAGAAGAATCCATGCATTATTTTTAACATGTTATTCCTAATTCTTTTCATTTGAAGTAATGATACATTCTATTCTCTTTCAAAGTAAAAAAGAAAAGAAAAAAAGGCAAAAAAAATTAAAATTGAACTGGTAGATGGGATCTCATAACAATACTTTACAATATGATTCTTATTCCTAGTCAAATAAGCCAAGATTTTGAAATCTGTATGCCTAAATTAGGAACCTAAATAGCTGGTTATATAATGTACTTTAATTTTTAAAATACCCAGCAATTTCTAATGAGATTAATTCAGTTTTGGGTTTTAGCCCAGTTCAGTCTCACTGATTTCAATAGCAACAGTTAAAGCAACAAATAAGGCTTTATAAAATTCTATTATTGGTCTCTGAAGTAGCTTACTCCATACTGATGTCCTCAGATACAACTCCCCCAACTTTGGGTCACAAAATGAATATCATTATTTCTCAAAAATCCATCCACAGTCATTTCTACTTCTTCATGAGACTCACTGTTCTTCCCAATTTTGTCAAATTGAACTAACTTTTCCAAAGTATTTGACTATGGTAATAGCAATACTATCTTAATTACATGCAGTAAGACTGTCACCATAACTCAATGAAGGTTTTGTTAGGTAGGCATTTATCTGCATGCAAATGCAAAAGACTTATTTTCATCACTACCTGAATAAGCTGCAGTTATAAGTTGTAAAAATTACTATACATTCAGATGACATTAATAGACAATTTTCCTTGAATATTTGTGAATACTTGCTGTGAATGCAGTCCTATATACAGAAATAGCCCATGAATTCTTGAATTTAGCCTGCTGTAAGAAATGGAAGTAGACGCTTGCCACTCTGCATTCAGGGACTTGACACAACCCTTTAAAATTATCATTTCATATTGTTTGGTTCTAGTGAAAAGCAAAGTTTGCCAATATTGTTTCTTTCCTTCTCACCCTAACTGTAAATTTTATTTTCAGAAAGATGAACTTGTAAACCAAACAATAATAGTGATTACAGATTATGCAGTCTTTCAATCCATACGGTTACAAAGATTATTTACATGCTATACCAATTAAATGAAGTTTGTACTCCTACTTGGTGAGGATTATTTTTGTCTGAAGTGGAAAGATGCCCTTTTGGATGAATTGCTCTTTGCTCTTAATTTTCTGCCACAGAAGCAGCATTTATTCATCTGCCTTTTTTTCCTAGTTACTGCATTTGCTCCAGGGATGCTATTCATTTCCATTGCATATTGCTTGGAAATACCATACCCCCATGAACTCTTAGACCTCTCTTATCTTCCAACTTTTCTGAATTTAATTCCTTTGAATTAAAAGTATTACTTTAAACAAGCCCATCTTAAAGAATAACAAATCCCAGAAACCCACTTTTCAACACTTTTGTAAGCTTATTAAATGGCTTGTATATGAACTCTTATGCAGAGTTAGATCCAGAGTCACGTGGCTTTTTACTCTACACATTCCAGTGAAACTACTCCTTCCAAAGTCTCTATCATCTGCTTCTTAGCCAAATCCCCAAAATGGAATTCTTATCTTCTTTCTCTTTGTCCTATTGTAAACATGCAGCCCTATAGTACAATACTGACTAGTGATGGGTTATGAGATTTGTACTGAAGTTGGAGGTGTCACAGCTGATGCTTGTCAGATTTGCTCTGTCTGAACTTTTCTCAACCTTCCTGTAGCTTTGTTTTCACTTGGTTTAGCTCTAGTGGAATTTTCTCTAATAGACGACGTGTCTATGGCTAATTTATTTTACTTTTGTTTATCTGTGTATGGTGCAACACAAGTTCTATATAGACAGCAGTAACAAGTAGTTATTCTATGCAGAATGAGATATTTACAATGCTAACATGACAATGCAGTGTAGACAAATACAGGTCTGATACAATAGCAGATGCCTTCAGAAGTGGAAATAAAGAAGGTGGTATAGAAGAGTGCAGGCATGTGGTAAGGGAAGGGACGTAGGTCTGGCACAAAAGACCCCAGGGCTATAAACAGCTCACCCATAGTCAATTAAAGAAATGCAGATCTGGACAAAACTGTCTAAAAGACATAAAAATCATAGAATCATAGAATCATTTAGGTTGGAAAAGACCCTTAAGGTCTTCAAGTCCAACCATAAACCTAGCACTGCCAAGTCCACCACTAAACCACGACTCTAAGCACCACATCCACACTTCTTTTAAATACCTCCAAGGATGGTGACTCAAGCACTTCCCTGGGCAGCCTGTTTCAGTGCTTGATAACCTTTTAGGAGGGTATTTTAATACAATTTTATATTTTGCCTGAATTACAGATCATTCCTTGAAAAGATCTTGCAGTGGCACACTAATACAATTGACAACATTTTGTTTGGTCTTTGTTCTTTCATACCAGAAAAGGAACAGAGATTCTGGTTTTCCAGGAGAAATACTACAACACTCTTTATTGCAATGTGCTCTTCTTTGGATAGAATAGATAACCTGTGCTGGAAGTTTTAAAATGTTCTATTCTGAGAAATGAATTATTTTGAGACAGTGTTCACTGTCTTAACTTGCACTTAAACCAGCTCATATTCTGATGTCACTTTGTATATACATCAGTGTGTTTTCCACTAGTGTAATGGATCTATTCAAGACAGGCTGACACATTTCTATGNATGCTAACATGACAATGCAGTGTAGACAAATACAGGTCTGATACAATAGCAGATGCCTTCAGAAGTGGAAATAAAGAAGGTGGTATAGAAGAGTGCAGGCATGTGGTAAGGGAAGGGACGTAGGTCTGGCACAAAAGACCCCAGGGCTATAAACAGCTCACCCATAGTCAATTAAAGAAATGCAGATCTGGACAAAACTGTCTAAAAGACATAAAAATCATAGAATCATAGAATCATTTAGGTTGGAAAAGACCCTTAAGGTCTTCAAGTCCAACCATAAACCTAGCACTGCCAAGTCCACCACTAAACCACGACTCTAAGCACCACATCCACACTTCTTTTAAATACCTCCAAGGATGGTGACTCAAGCACTTCCCTGGGCAGCCTGTTTCAGTGCTTGATAACCTTTTAGGAGGGTATTTTAATACAATTTTATATTTTGCCTGAATTACAGATCATTCCTTGAAAAGATCTTGCAGTGGCACACTAATACAATTGACAACATTTTGTTTGGTCTTTGTTCTTTCATACCAGAAAAGGAACAGAGATTCTGGTTTTCCAGGAGAAATACTACAACACTCTTTATTGCAATGTGCTCTTCTTTGGATAGAATAGATAACCTGTGCTGGAAGTTTTAAAATGTTCTATTCTGAGAAATGAATTATTTTGAGACAGTGTTCACTGTCTTAACTTGCACTTAAACCAGCTCATATTCTGATGTCACTTTGTATATACATCAGTGTGTTTTCCACTAGTGTAATGGATCTATTCAAGACAGGCTGACACATTTCTATGACCTGTCTTGATCTGCTAACACCAATCTGATTCACAAGGGGATAGTTAGTGCTCACTGCTTGTGAGCTGTAGTACTGTCATAGTAGCCATAGATATATCATTCTGATACCCAAGGTAATCAAATTCTGCAAAAGACTCTCCATAAATGTTAATAACCTAGTAATTTTAAGCAAATAAACACAAATTTTCCCCCTCAAGTATATTGTTGAATAATGTGGGTCGGAGCTTTTAGAAATACCATAGCAAATCTGTACATATTTTAGGAACTTGCCTTTAATACCCTATTGTTGTCAGTGTCTTTCACACTGGAGAGTAGGAGAGGAATGAATTTAGGACACTCATAGCTAAACATAGGTATTCTGTTAAGTGTTTGACTCAGTCCTCGTATACTTTAAAAAAAAAAAGNGGAAGAAATTTAACTCTATCCCAACAGAAACCAGGACATCCAGCCAACAACCTTAGGACACAGAAGAGTACAGTAAGTGGGAGCACAACACTGGAAAAAGGGGTAGAAACAAAAGGGCTATAACAATTTTAATTGCATTATTATACTTCCTTTTCCTATATATGGTGGGTTGGCCCCAGGTGGCAGNAGATCTTGCAGTGGCACACTAATACAATTGACAACATTTTGTTTGGTCTTTGTTCTTTCATACCAGAAAAGGAACAGAGATTCTGGTTTTCCAGGAGAAATACTACAACACTCTTNGTAAGACCTCACCCAGTGGGATGGAGGAGAAAATTGGAAGGGAAAAAGCGAGGGAAAAAAACTCATGGGTTGAGATAAAGGCAGTCTAATAAGTGATGGGGACAAAAAAAAAAAAAAAAAGAAAAAACCCAAGTGGTGCAAAAGCAATCCTTCATCACCAGCAGACCAATGCCCAGCCAGTCCTTGAGCAGCAGCTACTTTGGAAAAACTCCTCCCCAGTTTTATTGCTGAGCATGACATTATATGATATGAAATGTCCCTTTGGTTAGTTGTGCTCAGGTATCCTGGCTGTGTCCCTTCNGTTGTAGAGGATTTGAATGGAAAGAAGATATATTCAGGTACTCTTAGACTTACTCATATCATGTCTTCTGATCCAAATTTGCATAATTCTTAAATTATTAAAGCACTGTTCCAAGTATGCTTTTATATTGCAAACCCAAAAAACCTCCCTGACTTACCTATCTGAAGAATCTACTAGTTAAAATCTTTTTCATAATATTGCATGCCAGTGTATTATGTATATGTTAGTATAGCTGTAGTACTATTAAAATTAGTATATAAAACAATTAGGCTTAACAATTCCAAGGTTATGACTTTGGCAACTGACAGTGGTTCTAACAGTACGTGGATGACCCATACTTGACGTATAGGGATGTATATTTTTGGTTAATTGGATAATGAGGAAATAAACCTTATGTGTTCAGTTGTTAGGATTTACAAGTCCTAAAAGGCACCATATATCATAACTTTGGAGTAATGTGAAGCTCCAGACCCATGAAGAAAGACCAAAGTTGCAAAAGCATGTTAGCAAACCTGTAAACATTATTCCAAGTGGATCCTAGAGCAAGAAAGAAGAAACCATCAATGTAAGCATGGTATTCCTCCCAGCAGATGACTGCAGATGTTGACAACTTACTATAACACGCCCCCTCCCCATCACCTTCCCCCAGTGTCGTGGTTTAACCTGGCAGGTAGCCAAACCCCATGCAGCTGCTCATTCACTTCCCCCACCCTGGTGGGACAGGGAGAGAATCGGAAGGGTAAGAGTGAGAAAAATTCGTGGGTTGAGATAAAGGCAGTTTAATAGAACACAAGAGGGAAAATAATAATAATGATAATGATAAAATATACAAAATGAGTGATGCACAATGCAATTGCTCAGACCTGCGCTGACCAATAACCAAGTAGCAATCACTACTTCCTCGATCATGCTTATCATTCATACAATTGAATGTTGTTGAGAATGATGGTGTGGTGGACATGGTATGGAATACCCCATTAACCAGCTGGGCCAGCTGTCCTGGCTGTGCTCCCTCCTCACAGCCTCTGCATTTGGTAGAGCATGGAAGCTGTCCTTGACAGGGCAATTAGCAACAACTGAAAACATCAGTGTGTTATCAACATTCTTCTTATACTAAATCCAAAACACAGCACTAGGAAGAAATTTAACTCTATCCCAACAGAAACCAGGACATCCAGCCAACAACCTTAGGACACAGAAGAGTACAGTAAGTGGGAGCACAACACTGGAAAAAGGGGTAGAAACAAAAGGGCTATAACAATTTTAATTGCATTATTATACTTCCTTTTCCTATATATGGTGGGTTGGCCCCAGGTGGCAGGTAAGACCTCACCCAGTGGGATGGAGGAGAAAATTGGAAGGGAAAAAGCGAGGGAAAAAAACTCATGGGTTGAGATAAAGGCAGTCTAATAAGTGATGGGGACAAAAAAAAAAAAAAGAAAAAAACCCAAGTGGTGCAAAAGCAATCCTTCATCACCAGCAGACCAATGCCCAGCCAGTCCTTGAGCAGCAGCTACTTTGGAAAAACTCCTCCCCAGTTTTATTGCTGAGCATGACATTATATGATATGAAATGTCCCTTTGGTTAGTTGTGCTCAGGTATCCTGGCTGTGTCCCTTCCCAATATCTTGCCCACCCCTGGCCTATTTGCTGGTGGGGGCAGGGGGGCAGAGTAGGAAAGAGAGAAGGTCTTGACACTGTAAGTACTGTTCAGGAATAGCTAAAACATTGGTGTGTTATCAACACTCTTTTGGTCACCAATCTAAAACACAGCACCATACAGGCTGCTATGAAGAAAATTAACTTCCTCCCAGCCAAACCCGGTACAATCTCCACCCCTTACTCCATACCATTTGCATCATGCTTGGGTCCTACATTATTCAATACATTTTCATCAGCCACTACCATCCCCTTTCCTTGACATATACATACAGATAGCACTCCTTTAGTCTACAGGCCATCCCCATTCAAATGTCCATTCAGTTCATTTAGTTCATGAATTAGGCTACATCCGTTGCGATGATCATTCAGGATAGATTGATGAAAAAAGCTCCATTATATCTGAACATGTCACTAACTGTGTCTCAGCCATATGCTGCATCACTCTAGCCTTTCTTGAGGGAAAATACAGCAATCAGTTAATTTAAGTAACTTTGCACCAAAAATGTGCTTGAAATTGTATTGTGGGGTTAACGTAGGCATGTACAATTCATTGTTAAAATTATATATAGACTTTAGCCATATTCCTTAATAAATTTTTAGGAGAAAGTACTGGATAATATTGTCTTTCTGAAATGCTAAACCACAGTAGAGGCATAATGGATGTCTACAATTATAAATATTTGGGAAAGGCTTCCACAATTCCATTCAGTGAATCAGGGTGTATATTTCCTAACTTAATAGAACCTCCATTGAAAATTAGATGTGCCACTCATAGTAATATCCTTTGGATTGCTTACTTGGAGGGAAAGATATTATAAGTTTAAGTATTGCTCTGAAAAATTATTGTTTTAAATATCTTACATTTTCAATGTCTTGAAACCGACGATGTTCAATAGAATTTTTTTTTGTTACTTGACATGAGTGAAAAAAATCAGATCACAGAATATGAGTCTAGAATATGCAATATTATAGTCAGATGTCTTACCTAATTCCTTTTTCTGATCTTGAGCATCTTAATGACTTGTGTCTGAAATGAATGAGAACAAAAAACTAATGCCACGTTCATTTGGGACTCAGTTTTGGTAGTTCATTGATGTGGATGATAAATTACCATTCACATTATTTCAGTTAAATTGAAGTCAGAAATTAAGTCATCTAATATGTGTCTTTTCCAAATGAGCGGTGTCTCAAGCCAGGAATCCTTACCTGGCTTTTCTTACCATACTTGTTAACTACTGCATGATACTCTTTAGTTTACTCAGATATTTTGGTATTCAGCTTTCCCAGAGTCCCCAGTAATAAGCATGGTGTTCTTCCATAAAAGTCCCTGATACCTCCAGTATCTTTTCTTAATTGTAGGGCTTTTTGAAGATTACAATTAAATGTTTAATTTTATTGCTGATAATAAAACTTAACATTACTTTACTTGCTAGATATATTCACACACGGACACACACACATACATGTGAGATTAAGAAATAGCATCCAGAAGTTGTTTATCACAGATTAAGTCCTGGTGTCCTTATTCACATTTGATATTGGTAGGAATCTTACCCATGTGAAGTCTGCAGAAAGGAAACTACATAAAATTTAAAAATGGTGCTCTTTTACATAAAGCTAAAAAAGGGTTATATTATTTCCAGTGCAGTCACCCTAGATACAGATTTAGAGCAGAAAATCAAATGAAATTGTGCCATTGCTCAGGCTTAAAATAGGGGAATTGCAGAATTATCATCCATAATATTACCCTTTTTACAATATAGAATTGATGAAGCATCCTATATAGGGTACTAATATTGCATTATGATAGTGATGCAGCTTTCATCTAAGAAACCACATTGACTATACAGAACATGTGCAGTGGAGTATTTTAAAACCAATCACAGTTTTTTCTCTTTTTACATTTATTTGCAGTGCCAGGAGTGTGCCTCTTTTTTTTTTTTTTTTGCATGATTTTATGATTATTGTTAGGAGTAATGAGCATGTTTTACACCTTTCTGGTTCTTTCTGCTTCAGTCTCCTTCAGTGAAGAAATTTGTTCTTAAGACGTCTTCCTGGAGGAAAGAAGTGGGGAATAGAGCAACCCATACTTTATTTCTGAGGATTTCTGCAGAAGCACAGTTAGTGTGCTTTTAAAGATATATTCATTCTCTATGAAGGTAGTTAAAGCTAAACTTTGTCATGGAAACTTTTTTTTTCCCCACAGTATTTTAAGCAGACAGAGGTTTGGGTATTTTAAGCAGACAGAGGTTTGGGGGGATTTTTTTTTTTTAAAAAGAGATAATAACTAGTATAATGACTGGAGTACTGTATATATAGAGTACACCTCATATCATAGGCTACTTTTCTAACATTCATTTCCTAGCTCCTGCAATAAAACTGGCTTATATTTTGAACTAAACATTTTTTCAATTATTTCACCACTTCCTGCTTTTGCTAAAAATTGCACAAGCTTGTTATTTCTATTCTTTTTTGAAATATCTTTATTTTGAAACATGTTCTTTTCTGGTCAGCTCTAGATGTCAGCTTATAATTGAAACCCTGCCATCCTTTGACTCTGAAAAAACACGACCCTACACCCTCTGATTAATGGAAAGGCTGACAGTCCCAATACTTACAGGAGATTTTGTTTCTATGTCCTATCTTTCTATAAGGGTGCAATCCAGACTTAGTTGTGATCTTGGAATGCCTATTAGTTATTATTTCATGAAGAGTATACCACACCCATAATAGAATAACCATAAGCAACTCTGCAGCCTTCAAATTTCTGTTTTTCATTAAGAAAACATTGGAGAAGCAAGGAAAGAACCCTGGAGAATCAAATCAGGGTTGTTGCTGAGGAAGATAGGAATGACATCTGCACTTTCTCCGGTAATCTATTTATAATAAAAACCAAATGCTTTATCAAGGGTTATCTGAGGACTTGTTTTCACATACCAGTACTTTTAAAAACGGTGCGTTATATACATGAAACTATTTTAATGCTGGAATGGATGTTTCCTGGTGTGATTCCTAAACAGGTAACTAAGTAGCAACCATAGATTTGCAATAGGACTGAGATAAAACATGCTATGATAGAATTTACTGCTTAAGGAGAGTTCCTTTCTGTTTCTTGACTTGTGTATTTGGTTGATTGACTACTTCAATGTAAACAAATAAATAAATAAAGTATTACTCAATTTTGTGTTTGTATTTGGATACAGTGAAACTAAAAAAACAGTGTAGCAGTCTCAACATATGAGTAGGACCAGAAAGAAAGATTTTGTCTTTTCCATGGAATCCATTTAACAACTGCAAAAATAAGATAAAGGAAACTCAAACATCATCACAGCATTTTTGCACTAGCTCTGTTACTGCAGCCACAGCTTAATATTGAGTACTACTCTGTGCTTTTTACACGTATGTAGAGTTCCTGATATCAATGTAACAGTATCCTGAAGTCCTGGTGTTTTCACCTCAAAGGTCAGAGGTGAGGTCTGTCAGAGGACTTAAAAATTTTCCCATTATTTATGCTTTTACATTTGAGAGCATAATATTAATTAAAAGTATTATTTAATATTAAATAGTTCTGTGGTGCCTGACTCTTCCTGGGAAAAAGTATTTGTAGTTAATTATGGAGCATTTATTGGATTGCATTTTGTGCTTTTTTATCACATGTGAAAATAGAAGGAGATCATGGAAAGAAAGAATGCTTTTGATCAGGTTCTGAAGGTTATACTGCCTGATGAACAATTGCTTAAGTTTATTTCTTTACTGCATGATTACCTACCTTCCCCTTCTAAAAGTCCCTAAAGTATTTAGAAAAATGGCTGAGGTACCACAATAATGTGCAGACACAGCTTGTCAGATGCACATGAATTAAACCTGACCAGAAGACTTTCATATAAATTGAATTTCCTTGAAGTTTGCTAGTCCTTCAAAAAGAAAATTTTTAATGGTGCTGTACCAGTGTCTGTCACCAGTCACTACTGGAAGTGCAACTCAAGGGAAAGGTGCCAGTGAGTTAAGCACCTTCCCAGCACATTTTTCAGTTCATGGCAGTTGATACTGTAAGGAATGGTACTCAACTAGAAAACTCAAGTGATAAGAAACTGAATGTTCTCTTCTTGTTAATACATGAGTATGACTGTAGTTCTTTCAATTCCAAGTTCCTTTCTGAGAGGGTTTGGGGTTTTTTTGTCCTGATTTCCTCTTTAGGTAAGTCTAGGATCTAGCATGTATCTGAAGAAAGATTTTTTCGTCCTTTTATCTAGTTTCCTCAAAAAAGGCTAAGTTGAACTACAGTTTGTGTGACTCAGTCCTGTGAACTGCATGATGTCCTCAGTGAACATTAAATTCAATGTGCCATAAAATTCAATGTGCAATAAAATCTTCCTTGTGTAATGAATGGTATATGTGGTACTTCCCTCACAGCTGAGCAAAGAACAAATTGTCATTTAGAAAGATAGATTTCTTTCAGGCCTTTAACTTACCAGGAAATGTTCAAGCACATGGTAGAGCTTGCTCTGCCTGCCCTTTCCTGCTTAGGTAGCATTAAACAAATATTTTTCTACACTAACCACACAGGTGGAAATCCCAGTCTGAAATTGGCTGAGCATTTTGGTTTGGAGCTACAGAACAACAACAACAACAAAAAAAAAAACAAAACAGGAAAAAAACTCTAACATTTTTAATGCTTATCTTGCAGGACTGGGCCTTCCATGTTTTTTGTCCATTTTCTTCTCCGCGTTGATTTTTTAATTTAGAATTTATCAGATTACATATTTGATCTGTAATCTAATATGTAACACTCTGAACTGTTGAGTATATATAGGTCCTTCATAATTTCAGTTAATAAGTTTTGAAAGAATGTCAAGGTACACATACTAATAATTACAATTATTCCTAAATCAAAAAAATGTATTTCAGAATAAACTGTTTTCTAATGCTTAAGTTGAAGTTTGATGGTAAAGTACTTAACTTATTGAATATATATATGGCTTCTAGTCTCCATAACATGAACTTCTTTGTTAAGACATTTGTTACTTGTCTGGAGATGGGGTGACAAGAACCTTATTACTCAAAAGTATCAGCAGTAACATTAAGTAAATGAATATTAAAAATTATTTTAAAAATAATTCAAACTCAAATATATGAATAAATAAATGATTGAAGCATCATGTCCTTGAAAACTTACTCATGTTCATTGCCCAAAGAGATTTCTGTCTTGTTATTTTCCAAGTTATTCTTCTCATTATCATAGGTTAGTTCTTTAAGTTTGATCTCCCATTCTCATTCACCCCAACTTTTTTACTACACAATTAGGGATGTTAAAGTACTCATATTAGACTTGGGTATAAGCTGCGAAAACATTAGGGGAGTTTTCTTGCAAGGTCAGCATTCCGGTCTCCATCCTGTACAGCCGCATTCAGAGGAAGAGTATAGCAGTGATGCCAGGATATACTGCATATAGTTTTCATTATCAAGGGGAAGAAAGAAGGTTAACATATAAGGAATGAATTCAGAATCAAGTAATGAACATAGCAATGCTAGAAATGAGTGCTCTGAGATAAATTGAAGTAAGAGATACATGTCCTTCTCGGACTAAAAAAAAATTAATTCCTTTAAAACTGAGTAAAGTCAATAAAACCTAACCTGTAGGTCCTTTCACTGTTATATTGATAAACATAGGAGGAATTAGAAATTTTATTATCTCAGCTCAGTTTTCCCTTCAATTACTGTATATAAACCCAGAAAACAGACAAACAAATAGAAACTGTAGAGTAAAGGCATGTATAATTCAGTTTTAAGTCTCAGGTTTCACGTTTACACTGTCAGATGAAATATATCTAACCACTGACACTCAAGAAATAACTGAAGCATTACAAAGGCTTACCTCGTAATACATTTCCATCCTTGTATATATAGATATATAAAAGGGTTTCTTTTCTAGCCATCCAATTATTGCCATCCTTATGTGATTTGACTCTGCAGGTTATGTCAGAAATAAAGCCCAGTCTTACCATTTGAATCTCAGAAATGGAGAAAAATTCATGAAGCTAATGAATCTTTCTGATAATGGATTCTAAAACACACCACAAATAAACCTTGCAAACTGGATTATAAACATGTATGTTAAACGGTTTTTACAACAGTAAATGTTGGTTTATAAAATTAAGTTGTTCTATTCCACAGAATATCTGGAAATGCATGAGGTACTCTTAATCAATCACATAGTGAATAAGAAGATGGAAAAGGATAAAAAACTTGACAAGATATGAATATAAGGTTTGATTCAAAGCCCAAGAATGAAGGAGGGCTTCTTCTAAATTTCTTCACTGGTCCTGTGTACTGAGTGACACACTATTGCCTGTTAATTAAACAAATACCTTGACTATACTATGGATGTCTGTCTAAGACAGGTAAGGCACTAGGTTTTATATACGTATTCTTTTAAAATGAAATGTTTTCTATTGATAGTCAGAAATTCCATTTATTACCCATTACTTTTTTCTGTTCTTTCAATAATGAAAAATTCTAAACTACAGAGCTGAATTACTATGAAAATAATACAAAACACTATGTATTTACTGTTTATCAAATAAAAAATAACTCAATATACTTTCAGTTTCTCACTTTTTGCTGGAACTGTGGAAATATAATATTCTGGGGAAATCTTAATCATATAGAGATGAACAATATGTTCTTTGCAATAGCTGAATGTAGAAATCTATGCCCAAATAAAATTAAGGGCAAAATAAGTACCCAAACAATTCCATTTAAAGTTGGAATATCCACATCTAGAAGTTAATTTACCATGCAGCTTGTCTCTATATATACTAGAATTCAGTATAGGGCAGGTTTGACGGATACTCAGATTCTAACAGGCATTATGACCAATATCTCTGACAACAAAATTCATTCCTGTACCTTTTTGAGTGTCTATGTAATACTGAAAAAATTTTGGATCCAACTTTAGAGTCAATTGCAGTACAAAACAAAGTGCTCATCTGAAGTATCTCATTTCCAAAATACCATTAATTGTGACAAAATATTTTATAGTTCATGAAGTACTCATACCTATTATAAAAAAAAAAAATTCCTATTAGAGGGCTATTTATTATTTTATTCTTGTGGTTCTCTAAATTTATTTTAACATACTTTTTTTTTTATTGCTACAATTATTCTATTGAAATCACTAAAAGTTGTGAAATCTTAAACATAATTTTTGCTGTAACAAAAAAAAAAAGCATCTCTGATCTATAGGATAATTACTTTTTAACATGGCTGTTTGGGGTACATAAACTCTTGTGAAAATATGTTAGACCTGAGTGTCTGTTCCCTCAGCCTAAAACTCAAGTCTCAACATATGGGTAGGAAGTATATCTGCAACAGCTTTTACATCTTGTGAAACAATGATAATTGTTTTAATTTGGTCATGTGGCAAAATGCATTTGTCACGAAATAGAAACATCTAATCAGACCCTTTTCTACCTGTGAGACCTAAGACATTTCATCATGTAACAGATTATGATCCTATAACAATAGGAAAACCAGAAGACACATAGGAAAATAAATATAATGACTGGAAAATGAAACAAACCCAAAACAAATACGATTTGCCTTTGGTCTGGCCCCTTCTTGATCTTTGTTTTAGAGGTTCAGTTCTACTACATGAGGACCTAATCTTGTTATGAATAAACCAAAATAAATGCAAAGCCTGAGAAATCTTGAGTGAATTAAATAAATTTTATTGGTCTAAAGACATGGAAAAAGGATCATATTGTCAGGTTAGAAAAAGATGTTAAGAATGAAAAAGAATAATAAAAAACTACAGTATAATCATTGCAATGAACTATGCATAAAGAGGAACATAGTTTCTCTACAGATGCTTTTGTATTGTGTCCCAGTCCTGTGCTAGTGAGAAATTACCATGTTTCATTATGTTTATCCACCTTCTTCAATGTTCTTTTTATCAGGGCTCTGAGGACACCTATATGCTTTGCCCAGGCCCCCACCATGGCTCTGCAGCACTGCCCCGGACCCCATTTCAGTCCACTGGGTCCATCAGCCCCTGCCCCAGCAACACCACAGCAGGACTGGTCTCCAGCTCCCCACAGTCCTGCCCTGCCTGGCCATGGGTCTTGCTGAGCCAGGCCCACCCATGAGCCCACATGGTGGCCTGGCCTCAGCCCATCCCCATTCCTACAGAGGTGCCCGGTGCCCAGGGTTGGGGCTGCCCCAGCTGCCTTCCAGCCTACCCTGCTCCTGGCTGGGGTGGTGGGACCGGCCCTAACCCCTGCCCTGCTGCCCCGCTGGGGTGTCCCTGCAGCTCCCAGCATCCTGGGCCCAGGCAGCCCTGACACTTCGAGACACACTCATAACAAGAGGCAGTTGTCAACACTTCTAGTCGCATTGATCTCATTGAAAGGGTGTTATATAACTCATGGATACATGTACAACTACTCACCGTCAGTCTTCAGGCTCTTCACAACATGGACTTTGTTGTAGTGTGGGATTTTTTCTTTAAGTTCCACATGTGAAATAACTATGCAAAGTATTTATTCTCTTAAAAATAAGATTACTTTTCCCAATCTTATTTACTGTGACAGCACACATCTAGGAAACAAGACCTACTGTGAAATCAGAAGACAGCCACCATCTATCTCCATTCACCTTAATACTTTTTGTGTTCATATTGATAAGCTGCAGAATTTACAGTGGTCTCACCCCCCCACCCCCCGAAAAAAAAAAAAAAATATATATATACACTGGTTCCTACTTGTGTCTGTTTTGATCTAGGCATGTAAATTTGGAATAAAATGGTTTACCAATTAAAGTAATCTTTGAAAAGCCTAAGGACAGTGATAATAATTGACTAATATTCAGAGAATGCTAAAACATGCTATGGCATGTTGTACTCTATTTTAATGTTACATACAGATACCAACAGTAGATTGGTTTAAAATATACCAGGATAAAGTGTTCTACTGACAGCATTGTTTCTATAGAGTAGTATGTTAAAAAAGCCCAGTAGCTCTACTAGGTCTGTGTCTACAATGAAGAATATCAAATGTAATACAAGCTAATTTTATAAATTGCTCATAGTGTGAGGAAACAGAATTGAAGACTTCAAACTTTGTTACATAGATAATCTTTATACTAATTTTCTATTCCTATCAATGTGGGAGGTAAGGCAGATTGATCAGTAACTACCGGTCATTTTCAATATGATATTTTCTGTTTTAATTTTACCTCTTAAAATTCAGAGTAATTTTTTTTATTAGTTTCATAGTTTTTCACAGATAATATTGGCAGAGAAAAAAAAAAAAAACAAAACCAAAGATAAATATTTTTAAGACCACTTCTAATCAACATAGAAGTTCAAACATATACAGGACGATCTAAAACTAGATTTAGTTTCAGCTGATTTGCTTTAATGAGAACCAGACTTCAGTTGTTACATTATAAATATATTAACTTTCAGTTACATTTTGAGTGTTGAAACTTCAAAACTGATTTACAACAGACTAACACACAACCACTACTTCACGTAATTGGGTTTGATCCTCTGCATATTGAGAGATAACTGCCTCTGGCAGCAGATTGCAGGATTGTTAATATTTGTGTTATTTCAAAAGCCACTAAATTAATGTTCCTCTTTGGATTGAGACCACCTATTACTTCACTGTGAAAACCACTATGTATAATTCAACTACATAGTATTTGCATGTGACAGAATAGTAGGATGTAGTGTAAGAAGGATACATGTAAAGAGAATAAAGTTAGATATGACAACCACACAAATGAAAGACTGACACCTTGGAAGTGCATTTTCAGTTGATGTTTAAACCTGGAAATGCCAAAATGTTGCAAGTTCCTCATGTTTTAATCTTAAAGTACTCTAGGTAACTAAAATTTTGCTGCGTGTGTTGCAGGCTTCAGCCTTAACAAGGTTAAAAGGATATTTCATGCTGACTAGCTATTTTTACTCCTAAGTACTGATGGATACCAGTAAGTACGTGCAGGTTTGATGTTCCCGGGAGCCTGAACTGACCCATGTGCAAAACAGAACAGCACCTATTGCTTCTTTCAAACTACACATAATGATGATACTGGTGCCACAGCTCTGCCCTAAACTCTTTCCCAAAAATATTCATTTATTCATGTGTCTAGTGCTTTAACTCTTCCTGGATGTGGTGCATACAAATTCAGTTTTGTTCTTTAGCCCAAGGGGATAGGACATTATACACCCTTGTGACTGTTCTTGTATGTTGAACAGGCATTGTATAAAGAATCCTTGAAAACAAAAGATAAACTTTTTATCACTTGCTAATGAGTGACCTAATCATTAGTCAGTGGGGTCAGACTTTTCTGACAATCATAACTTTTTTCCTGCATACTTTCAGAAAAGCAAAATTTCCATACCTTAAAACGGGCTACAGTCTAGCAGCTGTGAAACTCTCAAGGAAGACAAAAGATGTCATTTAATTTGCCTTCAGCAGAAGACCAATTTCAATCCTAGAAAATATTTCAGCTATTGGGCTGTTGTTAAGAAATAGGGGAAGCCTTGGTTCTGGCTGTTTTGGAGTGACCCATGCTGTTTGAAAGACAGCTCAAATACTTCTATAAGAAAGGGTACCTAAAATACCCTGCTTGTAGATACATGTATATATATCTCCCAAAATATACCCTACATATTCTGGACGTCTCTGTGTGTATCTAAACTCCTGAGGTTTAAAGGCAAATTAAAGTAACCCATTCAGGGTTTTTGAGTGTTTATTTTTTCCTAGGTGTCACAACATTAAATAATTCCTAGTATAGCAATTAAATTGATATTCAGACACTTCATACATATTTTAAAGGACTCCAGATAACACTGAAACCAGACTTCCAAATTTTTCTTCAGGCTTCTAAAAATTATGAATTTCACTGTCCTGTTTTATAGCAATTCATTTTCTTTTTCAATATATCCAATAGTCTGAAAATATTCTGGTGGATGGCAATGGGGCCAGTGAGAGAATAAGATACCACTAGATTACTGAGAAAAGTTCAAGAACAAGTATAGCAACAGGACTCTCAGCAACCTGATCTAGTTGAAGATGTCCCTGCCCATGGCAGGGGAGTTGGACTAGATGACCTTTAAAGGTCCCTTCCAATCCAAACTATTCTATGATTCTATGACTACATTTAGAACAAAAATAATCTATGAAGAGAATGAGGATTGCAAAAGTATTCTGAACTTTTTTTTTTATTAGATATTTTACCTTTAATATGTAATTTTTCAGGACTGATCTTACTCTCATTATTTAAAAACTCATGTTTATTTCAAAAAGGAACTGGTTTCAATACAGCAATGCCAGGCCATTTCTTATAATTTCTGTAATACCGTTTGCAATGACTACATTTAAAATATGATGTTCTTAACTAGAATATAAGACATCAAGTTACTGCTGAGCACTACTTATAATCTAAGGGTAAAATTGAGCTCATTTTCATGCAAGTCATTCTGTAAATCAACTTATATACTTGCAGCATCAAAAAAAAGGATTTTACTGACAGTAAGGAATAACAAAAATTATCTCTAATCACAATTATCTCTAATATTCATCTCATTCAACTCTTCTGCAATGTCCCACAGTATACAGGTTCTGATTCAATTTTTGCTTCCTTGATTAAATCTCTTTAGGACATCTGCCTCAGTGCTCTGAATATGTTCTGGGCATTTCTATTATTATTGTTGTCTTTCAGTGTGTGATTTTGGGCTTTACCAACTGCATGCCATCAAAATCCTGATCTGTTTGGTTTTCCTATGGTATTCTTCCAATATGTTGGTGTTTTGCAACATCACGTGATTTATCTTTATGAGTCTACTGTGAAGTAAGCTCTTACCTACCAGCAGAGGACATTGTAAGTACTCAACAATTCTACAAATCAAGTCATACAGGTTTTCAAGTTCAGTGTTTAGAAAAAGGAGGATCCACATTTAGTAGCAACCTATGAAATTATTGTTATATGTGATTTGTTAAGCATTGTACAAGAACTTTGTCATAAGTGTTAATACAACATCCAGTTCTCAGGGTATTATTTTAGATCCATGAGATCAGTCCACAGCCTTATTCATCATATATTAACATCTTCTCTTGAAATTTTGCTACAAAATTGGCTTTTTCCATGTAGAAAAAAAATTTTTGATCATGTAATTAAAAAACTGTATCATAGTGTTAATTTAAAGAGGACATAATTAAAACTGGCCAAGCAACATCAACACTGGTATTTCCAAGCCTTTGATTACAGATCTCTATGATCTTCCTTTTCTTCACATTTAATCTTCAATTATATAACCTTTTGTTGTGATGTCCAAATACTGCTTAATTAATGATAAGATAATATTGCAAAATTAAAAAAAAAAATTCTTTCACGACAGAAATAACCAATACAAATCACAGATTAAAAGACATTTTAGAGGCATTAATGAACTTTGTCAAAATACAAGCAATAAGTTTTATTAGAATGCATCAAAAAGATGCAGTCAGTGATAATGTAAGTATTATCATTGTAAGTAGTCATTATTATTGTAAGTATTTTTCATCAATTCCCTCAGCTGATTAAAAAGCATCATATTTTGTAAGACTCATCATTGTTGATATGAGTTTCATCTATCTAGGCTGGTAATAACTACTTCATCTAGTTACACCACCCCTGTACCACCCCTGTTTGTACCTATTTATTCAAAGTGAAAATTAGTCATCTCTGCTCCCCAAAGGTGTGTTTTGAAGTCATTAAATAGGAGAGGTGGAGGAAGGGCTGGATGGAAAGCAAAGACATAACATAGACAGCAGCACTGAGTGGTAGGTGCTGCTCCCAGAACCACAGGAACCACAGTGCTATTCCAATAACACTGCTGCAAAATAATTTTGGTATCACATATATTTAGAATTGCGGTACCACTGTGTTAAAAGTAATTGTCAAACTTTTTCTATTGTGTATGGCACTATGGCACATATCATGTATACTGTGGTCTTCTATTTACAAGACGTATGTCCTGGTTTTGGCTGGGATAGAGTTAATTTTCTTCCTAGTAGCTGGTATAGAACTGTGTTTTGGATTTAGTATGAGAATAATGTTGATAACATACGGATGTTTTCGTTATTGCTGAGCAGTGGTTACACTAAGTCAAGGACTTTTCAGCTTCTCATACTGCCCTGACAGCAAGGAGGCTGGAGGTGCACAAACAGCTGGGAGGGGACACAGCCAGGCCAGCTGACCCAGACTGGCTAAATGGATATTCCACACCATATGATGTCATGCTGATTAAAAAAATAGGGAGGTTGGCCGGGGGCGTGGGAGGCATTCCTCAGGACCTGGCTGGGCGTTGGCCAGCAGGTGGTGACCAATTGCATTGCGCATCACTTGTCCTGTATATTGTTTTATCATTATTATTATTTTCCCTTCCTTTTCTGTCCTATTAAATTGTCTTTATCTCAGCCCATGAGTTTTACCTTTCTTCCGCTTCTCTCCTCCATCCTGCTGCAGGGGGGGGGAGTGAATGGCTGTGTGGGATTTAGCTGCCTGCTGAGTTAAACCACGACAATGTAACAAACGCAGCTTCAGGTGGTACAAATCAACAAATTGATGACCCACTACTTTTAGAAGTAAGGGCAAGACATATGAGAAAGTCTTATCCTTTTATACATGCAGAAGAATGAACTGTAAATTGAAAGTCACTATATATTTTTCATCATTATTCATGATTTACCTGCACCAAAAATTGTGCCAGGTCAATGCTAAGTTCATGTTCACTGGGATATTTAAGATGTTTTTGACCTAACACTGCTCCTCTAAAGTCAATGAAGCTTTCACTATTAACATTTACAGAAACAGATCTAGGGCAATGCTGAGTGCTTTAGAAATTCCTGCATGAGAAGTTGGACAGAGAACCAGCCTGAAGGGTTTACAACCTACTGTTACAAATGATGCAACACCTGGGACCAAACAGTAGGCTTAATTTGATCGTGGTCATGAAAGAGAAGTAGAAAGAGGAAAGACATAACCTAGTAACTCAGCAAGTGTTTTCCTGCAATATGAATAATAATAAGAATTATTATTATTATTATTAATATTGTTTAGAAATCAAAGATGTAGAATGACTAGTGAAACAAAGTGTCTTTGTTATCGACCTCTTAAAAGGGTGGGGGCATCTTGTATTGACATTTTAACTCAAACAAAGGTTTGGAATGGTAAACAACGTAGTCAAAGAGTTACAAAGACACTTCTTAAAGAAATTGGCACATACCTGGAAAGCTAAGACACTTCTTTGTAAAATAGAACATTTAAATCTGAACAGAAAATATAAAATAAAACTCAGTGGACTAGGAAGTCCGGTGAGAAATGTCAGTGTTAATTTTATACATGTAAAAAATTATGTGATGTTTAGATTGTGTTTTTGTAGTCTGGTATAAAATCAGAAAATATATTTCCTATGATTGAAACCCTTGTTAATAATTATCTTGAAATGTCTTTAGTTCATTAATGAACTGAATCCTTAATGGACACTTGCAAAACAAAATCTAGCTTTGAACCTCGGCCTATATTCAAACAACAGAATACCCTGTGGCATCTCCATAAGATACGTCATGATTAAAGAAAAAATAGTTCAGACATTGATTTCTTTGGTTAAAATTATTGAGTGGAACATGTTTATTACTAATGGATCACTAGATTATGCATTTACAGATGGATTTTTCTGCTGGGTTCAGTCTCTCTGTCCCCTAGGGCACCAGCTGCAACAGCATATATGTGTAAAACAAGAGCTATCTCTTGCATGAACAGATAATAATACAGTAAAGTGCACAGTGTATGTGAACAGCTGCTGAAAATCATTAAGCATCCTTGGATGCTTAATTATTAGAAAGTTCTTCATTCATTACCATCTTTTCTTTCTTCAATTAATCACAAGTTCCTCTGTTTACTGCATTTTGTTCACTATATCAACTAAGTATTTCCTAACTAGCATTTCTTTTTTCATGCAATTATCCCTTTTTGCTTAGTTTCCCTGTTTTTCTGGATAATCACTTTCCTCTTCTATCATTAAGGTTTAATTTATAACTGTTTCTAGTATCCATTTCCTAAAAAGGATTTGGCAATTAATCTTCAGATTATTAATGACTCCAGATGCATATAACCTTTATTAAAACTTGTACTATGGCACAGGGAAGGGAACTATCTGAAGAACAGCAAACAGCAAAATTTTAATGGAGTTGAATAAAGTAGGGATACTTCTTAAAGGGTTGCTTTTTGAGTAAAGTGCTGAAGTTGAACTCACATTCTATAAATTGCCAGAAATTATCTTAATCTATTGGAATCACTGGCAGCAGAAAGTAAATATAGTATTACTATACACATATAGAAAGGATCATAAGTAGCAAGTGGATCTCCATAACTTAGTATTCTGTCATATAGTGGTAGAAAGTTAATCTTGATTTTTAGTCTTTTGGCTTACAAGATAATTAAAATTATACATAATACAATGAAGATACTTTTGCTATCAGAATCAGTATTTCAATAATGAAGAATACAATTGACCAAAAGAATTCATTGACCAAAAGCACTAAATCATAGAACCATAGAATCATTAAGGTGGGAAAAGATCTCTAAGATCAAGTCCAACCATCAATCCAACATCACCATGCCCACTAAACCATGTCCCTACGCACCACACCTACACGTCTTTTACATACTTCCAGGGATGGTGACTCAATCACTTCCCTGGGCAGCCTGTTCCAAGGCTTGACCACTCTTCCAGTAAAGAATTTTTTCCTAACGTCCAATGTAAACCTCCCTTGGCACAACTTGAGGCCATTTCCTCTCGTCCTATTGCTAGTTACTTGGGAGAAGACGACCAACACCCACCTCACTTTCACTCACAGCACACACCTTCTTTCTGGTAGTTGTAGAGTGCAATAAGGTCTCCCCTCAGCCTCCTCTTCTCCAGACTAAACAACCCCAGTTCCCTCAGATGGTCCTCATAAGACTTGTGCTGCAGGCCCTTCACCAGCTTCGTTGCCATTATCTGGACACGTTCCAGCACCTCAATGTCTTTCTTGTAGTGAGGGGCCCAAAACTGAACACAGTATTCGAGGTGCGAATTTTTAGTGTATTCTTCAAACTTAATATACTTCAGGTTTTTAAAATAGTTGCTTTCTCTTATAATTTTGTTTGCTTCTTTTTGGAGGCTTCCTTGCATGGGTTTACAGTATATCAGTCATCATTTATAAAGTTTACACTTTTTTAACAAATAATTTTTTCTAGGCCAACATTGACATACATCGTAGTGTTAAGTCACACCTCAGATTTAATGAATGCACTATGCTGCAATTTTATAGAAAAGTATTTGTGGTATTCTACATAAAAGAGACATCATAACATAAGAATCTATGTTGAGACATATCACTCTCTAACCTACCTTATAACTTGCTCTCCACAAACCATTGCTCCACAGTGTTACAACACAGGCTTGTAAGGTTCTTTCAGCAGCCTATGGCCTATCAATAGGAGTTTTATTATTGAGTCATGTTACATGCCTCATATTCTCAACAGCATATCAGAACAGGAGCATGGTGGTAAATAAAGAATTAAATTAGTAAAAAGGTTCACATTAATTTAGTACTACAAAAACAAGAAGCAAATCATGTTTTTAAAATGTGAAGAGCTGTGACTTTCATGCACCCATAGTTCAGGAACTTTAACATAATTGTTGTAAAAGATTAGGTTGTTCAGAAGCAACTGTATCTCAAACTCTTCGAGACAGAGACCATGCTCTAATAACATCAGATACTTCAATAGTGTTGCAACTGTTGCACAAATATGGCAGAAGTGTTATTACATTAAAAAAAAAAAAAATCAATTGTACAGAAAAATTAATTCAACATGTATGATGCCAGTAACACAGAAATAAATCTCAGACTGTAATTTTACTGTCCTTTCAAGTTGGTGATTATGAGTTTTGAAATCTACAAAGGAATCCCCAAAATTTAAAGTCAACATTTGCATATATTTGTCTGTAATTTTTAAACTGTCTCGAGAAATACAAGATTTTGCTGTTATTGCAAATCATGCTACCTGTAAGAACACAGTAAGTCTTTGGTGCAAGATTTTAAACAAAAAAACTCCAAAATTGCGTGTGTTCACAACTAATAGGAAAAATATGTGCAATGACATTGCAATTCCAGCATCTGAATTAGAAACAACACTAAGTTTAAACAGATATAGCCTTGCTCAATTTTTTAAGGCTTTTCAAGCACATAAGCTTTCATCCAATAGCCGTTTATAATGAAGCATTCCAGTTTCATTCCAGGGATACAGAGAGCAGAAAGAGAAAGTGGAACTATAATTGTCCTTATAAAAAGGAATGAAATATCTGCTTTGTTCTAAAGAGAGTATTATTTCTTCATTAAATATACATGTGAAGATCTTTCTACAGTTTTAGACACAGTCTGAAAAGAATTATTGTAATCCTTAAAAAAATGTAAAGGATCAATTTATTAGATTTGTGAACAGTTTGGAAGTATATGAAATAATGTGTGCCCTGAAGAAATTTTATCATATTATGTGTCTTTGATAGATTTGAAAGACCCAATTTGTATTTCAATCAGTAAGATTTGTCTTTTGTATCATTTTAATCAATGAATACAACTGCTATATTCATTTCCTGAGGCAGTAACTGCCACAGAGAAGCACTTCCCAGCCAAGGAAACAACTCTAGCAAGGGTGTATCTTCTTGTTTTTATGAACACTTGTAATAGATTTTATCAGTAACTTTGTCATACAATACAGTCATGATATAGCTCCCATGTTCTCAGATAAAATTGTACATGCTTTCGTTCTTATTCCATAGGAGTAACAAAGGACATTTTATTAAACTACAATTATGGGCAAATCTAGTCCTATTGTTTGAAAGGCACATCAGTCAACAAACATTTGCACTTCTGCTTTACACAGTTACTTACATGCAATTGTAATGAATAAGTACCTATGACTCCAGGTGGAGATATGTGTCCAGAGTATCCTGTACAAAGTTCCAGCCTAGCCATTATTCTGATGGATTGTAAAGAAGAAGGAAACTGTCCAGCTTACACCAATATTGGGAGAAAAAATGTGAGGCTAAAATCCTCTGTTTCCCTATGTATAGTAAATCAAAGAGCTCTGAGATCAATTTATGGTATTAAACAGAAAGCTGACAAACTTATGGAACTAAACTATTTGTAGAAGTAAAGATGTGAACCATAACCATTCAAATATTATTGAGAGGCATATGTTTTGCTGTTTTATACCATGAAGTTCCTATTTAATGGAAAGTCAAAAAGGTTTATAGTTGTGTTTCAGAGAAACTGCTTGAGAACAAATAGGTTTTAAGAGACCCATATCATATCTTAAAAATCTTCACCCACTAACACAAGAGACTGACAGGATGTTATTATACAATGAAAGTACTCTGAGTACCGCATAATATATTCAGGGTGGAATTCAGTGTTATTTCATATAGAACGTGCTGAAATAAGGCATTTTTAGTAATCTGTGTAAAAAGTCTTAGCCAAATATTTACTATAAGGAAATTACTTTTATAACTACCTCAGTTTTTCTGATAAGGTAGCAACACTTCCAAAGTTAGACACAAGGAAGCCAAATGATTGAAATTTCTCTATTAGGAAACATTTCTTTCAAAGAGTACAAGTAAGCAATATAGGCTTACAGCACTTGGATGCATGAAGAATGACACTACAAACTTGTGCCCAGGTAAGGAGTAAGGAAACAAAAATGATTTAAAACATAGTGCATAAAAAAATTCAAATCTTGGGTATCTGAAGTTTTTATGGGGATCATTCATTGACGTGCTTTAAAAAGGTAGGTAATAAAGTATTAAAACATTAGATTGAACTAGATATGCCTGTTCAAGACATCATATTTTGCCATAGCAGAATGTGACTGTAAGTGTAAGAGAGTTTTAAGTTTGTTTTTTAAATAAAGAAATTGTTCTCATTCTGTATTTGTTATCAGTCTATACAACTTTTAAAGTTCATGACAACACACATCATACTTCTCTAAGCATAACATTTAACATGTTCCTTACCCTTAACAAAAACATAATGGTATTAAATGACAACTGTATTTGATTGTTAAGCATATGAGTATGAAAATTTGAAGATTCTGCCTAAGACTTGCTAGGAACAATTTTGTAAGTGTCTGGTTTATTTGCTCATTTAGATCATAACTGAAGAATACAGCTGTTATTTCCATCAACTATATTTTATTCATACATATTTATGAAAGAGAAAAGACCTATATATTACTCTGTTCATCTACATCAATATTACCAAGTAATACAGCATAATATGAGCAGACCAAAACATTATTTTTCAGGACCTGATATGCAGACTATCTTTTTTTAATGGAGGTTGCTTTGAATTCCTTTAAGAGAAAAACACCTTTGAGTTCAGTTTAATCTAAAAAGAATCCTGTTCCTGGTCTCTGTGATCATTTTGTGGGGCTAACTAAAGCACAGTCAATGAGGATAATCAGTAGATTGGCTTCAAAAACACACTTCTGATCATTCTGCTAGTGTAGGCGTAACCAGATACTTACCTTGCATAGGCTGGTGCTGTCTTGAACTGATCAGGGCAAGGGAGAAGACATGGAAACTATACAAGCATGACTATGTCTTGTAATGCTTATAACACACTATGTATGGTGTTCTGGTAATTTTTAAAGATTTCGATAGCTGCATTTCCCATATCCCTCTTCAGCAACTGCACATCTACAGCCTTGTAATGCATGCAAATAAAACCCCAATAATAATAGCCTAAAGCACTGAGAAGCAGTAACAGCAATTTCTGTGTGGATACAAGAACTAGGAAAAGATGCACAAATATATATGTACAATAGCATATGAGAGGTTTACAAGAGCATTGGAATAACTATCAAACTGCTTTTACTAAATATAAGTCAACTAAATAGAGACTTAAATATTCTGAATATAATGTCAAATAACATACAAATAACAGGATAATACCAGTGGTGATGAGTGAAAAATTTTGTAGAAATTCTTAAAAAGATATAATGAGAAATCTGAAGAAAATTTTCATGTTCAGTAACAGATGTTTGATCATTAAAGGGATATATAACACCATACACTGTGTTGTTTATTAACAAATGTGGAGTATGCAACAGGTAAATATGTTACTTGTTATTACGAAGCATGAAAAGTGAAACATGATCAAAT
Source organism: Pelecanoides urinatrix (assembly GCA_013400755.1). NCBI lineage: Eukaryota > Metazoa > Chordata > Aves > Procellariiformes > Procellariidae > Pelecanoides > Pelecanoides urinatrix. The sequence continues at coordinate 48,798 of VZTQ01001015.1, forward strand.
ATCGTTTCTTCCCTTCTTGTTCAAGAGAGTTATTTTGCAATAAATTATCTATAATCTTCAATTGTAATCTTGAAAAAATATAAAAGCAGGAAAATGTATATATAATGTATATACGGGAATTAGTACAACAGCTTTATATTTACAGCAGCAAAAAAAAAAAAAGCATATATTTGAATAATTCACCTTCCTGAGATTCTGAATGTCAATATATAACATATACGATGAGAGTTTAAAAGAATAATTAATTAAAGCAAAGCAGCAAAAACTAGTAATAGACTATGGGACTTAATACAATGGGCTATCTCTGCTGTAGAAAAAATTCATGTCACCTACAGATACATAAAATTGTCTAAGAAATGTGAGAATAGAAAAGAAATCCATCACACAATATTAGTGCTCCCTATTTGTATTTCTCTTGAGCTATAGGTTATTGTTAGGAGTTTTGCTGTATGGATACTATACAAGCACAAAAAAAAAAAAAAATTCTGCCACAAGAAGCATGAAGTCTAGTCATAAAATAATATAATTTACTGTATGCCTAGCAAAAAAGAAAAGGTGAAACAGTACCTTTCCTGTGATAGAAGTCACAGCCAATCAATCTATCTGAACAGCTGTAAAGCTTCTGAAGTCAGCATGTCAAAGAATAATTTTGAGGAGGAATTTATAAGAAACAGAGTGGAAGTTCTTTTTGGTTGTTCCTAGAATAAAAAGTACCTTGGGAGAAAGAGCAAACTTCTTGTTTAACACTATGTTCAGCTTACCAATGGGACATGGCATCACAGGGCAGAGTTTTACTTGATTCAATTGCTTATCTTAGTTTAAGTACCTGATCCTAAGCACCTTTTGGCCCAGTATCAAGGGCCACGTTTTAATCTCTGAATCTACATAACAGTATTCCTTTGGACGAAAATAAATCTCAAAATTCTGGAAATGTGAAAAAACTTGAGAAAAAAAATATTTAAGATGAACTGACTCTGGAGAAATCTATAGCAACTATAGACAGCTATACTTCTGATGTGTAAGTTCTCTTGACGGCTGTTATTATAGATAAACATATATGTATGTATTTATATAAAACATAAAAATACCTTAAACTATTGTCTGTTACAGGAAAATGTTAATGATTATAAACTTTGTTGTCTATTTGTTTGTTTCTTAAGACTTACAGAAAGAAGAGAGCTTTACATCACTGGAATAGTAGTGGTATAGTTATAGCAAAGTATATTAAATATAATTCTTCAGAGTAAGACAGGGATATTAACACTATAAACCACTAATAAATCTTAATCATTTATCACAAATAAGTCCAAAATATTCATGACCCATCTGGTACTTATACATTTAATTTTTCACTTCCTAAGCCTCTAAGGTTAAACAAATTTTATTCCATGTGGTATTTTTGTGTTTTGTCCTAATTCTCTGTATTTTACCAGCCATTATAAATACCACTATGATATCCAATAGCAAAAAGTTAAATTCTTTTGGAGTGTATATAATTCTCATTACACATCTGTCTGCTATCTGTCTCTAAATATCACTTAAAGCAAATGAACAAAAATCAAAAACGAAGTAAAAAGTGCTGAGTCTCTTTCACAGAGGTAATTTTTTTCAAAAAAAGGCATTCCTGTCAGTCAGAGTATTCCTGAACAGTTTTTGTATGGTTATTTTCCAAAACATTTAACTACTGAGTTTGAATACAGTAATGATACATTTTGCAGAGCAACCAAAATAATTAAAATATTCATTTATTAGATTTACTCAAGCACAATCCTTCATCCTGCACATGAATTCATGCCACTTTCTCCAACTGAAAAGTTGCTTTTTCTTTCTGGTAGAAATTACTGTTCACTTTGCAAAACCATTAGCTTTGATGTTCATTTGCTAGCAACTACCAGTATTGGCTAGACTGTTGGAACACAATAAAAAATAGTCAGTTTGCTTTTAAGGAAAATTTGGTGTTATAGTTGATGATATTCCTCCTCCTCACTTCCACCCCAAAAGCAAGTAAGCTAACTATTTTCTGTTGCCCTTGGTCTCCATCTAAGTAAATTGCCTTTGAATACCACAGTTAATTAAAGATGGGCCGCTTGTGACCCATATTTCAAGGAAGCAATTTGTCAAAACTTTATTGGATAAGCATTGATGTGCTTTTCTTTTTCCTCTTTAAATACGCAGTTTTATTAAGATCCTGGTCAGAAGACTAAGCTTCATGTTTCCACCTGGAATTTTCATGAACTCGTTTCTTCAGATATAGACCTGATTATACTTTTATTTAACTTTGAAATCAATGAGAGCATTCATGGTGCCTAGAGCTAGGCACATGTATAAGAGTTTTGTTGAACCAGGGCCTAGAAGAAGATATTTTATTACAGTTTTAATTTTTTCACTTTACTGTCTTAAAGCTACTACCAAAAGCTTAGTGCCATGTACTGCAGAGCCAGATTCCCTTCAAACCTAGGAAAAATATGAGCTCTGTGTATTTAAAGTGGTTTTCAGGATTTTAACTCTATAATCTTTTTATGTTTTAATGTTTTTATTTTAATATAGGCTATCTAGTGTGTCGTGCACTATATAAATCATGCCCAATTGAAAAAGTAAGTACAGTTAATTTTGTACAACCTGTTTTCAAAGCTGATTGTATTCTATTGATAGCATAGCTCTCTGGGAACTGAATAACACAAAGGAGTCTATATCTTGTTAAGATTTGCTATACAGTTTTCTTTCCTTTATGCTTCAAAACTCCTAATATTTGAAATACAGTAAGAAAACTTCAGGAACTCTGTCATAGAATCATAGAATCATAGAATCACTAAGGTTGGAAAAGACATCTAAGATCATCGAGTCCAACCGTCAACCCAACACCACCATGCCCACTAAACCATGTCCCTAAGCACCTCATCTACACGTCTTTTAAATACCTCCAGGGATGGTGACTCCACCACTTCCCTGGGCAGCCTGTTCCAAAGCCTGACCACTCTTTCAGTAAAGAATTTTTTCCTAACGTCCAATGTAAACCTCCCTTGGCACAACTTGAGGCCATTTCCTCTCGTCCTATCACTAGTCACTTGGGAGAAGGGACCGACCCCCACCTCGCTACAACCTCCTTTCAGGTAGTTGTAGAGTGCGATGAGGTCTCCCCTCAGCCTCCTCTTCTCCAGGCTAAACGACCCCAGTTCCCTCAGCTGCCCCTCATCAGACTTGTGCTCCAGGCCCTTTCNTTACAGAAATATGCAAATGAAGGTAGAACTGAAGGACAGAAGAGTGCATTTAAGAAACAGGATGGAGAAGTAAGGTGTAAGAAATTAGGACAGCATGATAGGCAAGGAGGCAATTAGGAGTCTGCAATTCAGAGACAGGCAGAAGATGATACAAAGGGCAAAAGATAACATAATATGACAGGTGAGGAATGAGCAGGATGTTATTACATACAGGAGAAAGATGAAGCAAAAGGATAAAAAAGGATGAAATCGCACGAACGTCTGCTGACTCAGATGAATGTGTCAGCACTCCAAAGGCAAAAGGTAGACTTGAACTAGATGGGGAGTAAAATACATACGTAAGAAGTTTTCTTGGTTTATTTTATTTTGTTTTGGTTTGTTTATTTTTCATTTTATTTTATCTTATTTATTTTAATGGAGTGAGAAATATCAAATTAGCTGAAAAAGAAGAAAGTGTAATTTTCTTTTTTTCTGTGATGGATACTTTTTACTTAATGATGCCCAGGCTTCACTTCTTTTCTTCTTCCTTAAATGGATTATGTTTTATGTGCTATTTAATTAATAAACCTGCATATTCTTGATCAATGATGAGACATAACTGACACTTTCTAGCAATCTTCTTTTTCTGATAGTACTGTTAACTACTGCACAAGAAGAGTTTAGTTTTATTCAGTACTTTATGCAAGTCTCCAGAGTCTTTTTGATAGATGTAGCTGCAAGGTGTAAGTGGGTCTAAAATTATTTAGACCCAATTACCTGTGCATTGGGAGCCACTTATTTTAAATTAGGAGATTCTGTTTCATCACATCCCTAATATACTGCAAGAATATTACAGCAGCATGATCAAAGACTGTTAGGAAGTTAGGTATGAAATAACCCAAATAATGAGCAAAGTTTGGAGTTTTTATGTTCCATCCTTCAGTCTTGACTGAAATAAAATTGAGCCTCTCTTTTAGTAATAGGAACGGATTCTCAGTTACTGAAGGAAAGAAAATACAAGAGGGTTTTTTTGGAAAGCATTAAAAACATCAAAAATTTTTTGAAAGCATTAAAAAAAATGAGATAACAAGGTACATAAAGCAGAACCAATAGATTTTTATGAGTTTAAAGGATGTATTTCCTATATAAATAACAATATCAGAAGTATAATGTACGCTCTGACTGCATTACTTTAACAGATACTATACACACAACTGCTGAGTGGCAGCTCCAGAAAGGTAATGTAATGTAATGTAAATTGTAATGTGCATATAAATTAGACATATAAAATGATATGGCAGAGACAAAAATATGAAGTGTCTTGTCCAAGATCATGCAGTAGGTGACTGTAGCCAAAGCAAAGGCCTATTGCACTGACAAAATAGAAGTACTAGCAGATGTTTTGCTTAAACCTAAACATAAGCACTCAGATAATGTAATCACTGTATAAATACTCTGTAACATTGTAACCACTATTTTATAACACTAATAACATTTTGTAACAGCTAATCATAAATATATAAAAAATAGCCATAATCCCAAAGGAGCAAAGGGAAACCTGTCAAGTGGTTTTATAAACAGAGTACAGGAAAAAGGAGTAATATCTGTAAGACTGAGCAGATGGGAGAGGTGGCTGATGGAACAAGAACAATCCTGAAGAATAAGCAAGACAGATGCCTGGAGAAACCAAGACAAGTCCTGATTCCAAAAATAAAATGAACCATGTCAAGAACAAATGAGATCACCACCTTTTTCTTTGGAGAAGGTGCCAAGAAGCAAAAAATATTGACCATACCATGGTCTTGCATGGGTGTGGGGAGCAGTACTGATCATACCAGGAACACCGGCTACCTGATCAAGGTAGGGAAACAAAAACAGGGGATAATTCGTCATCTCTGACAGCCCTGAAGCATTCCCCCCCTGGGTCATAGCTCAAGTGAAAACGATACCATTGTTACTGTGGAACCATACCATAATTACTATCCCAGATCGCCCCAGATTGTGGCCAGGATGGAAATTTACTGATAACTAAAGCCAATCATCTTGCAAACCTATAAACAACGGTCCCAGGTGAGACCCTGTGAGTTCTCCTAGACCACAGCGGGCTGCACCTAGAGTTTCCCTCTGAGTGGGACGCCTCTCAGAGTTCACGAACTCTCAAGTTTGTGATATTCAGAGGCCCATTGAGACCTGGGTTGAAACATTCCTCAGCCGAGACACTCCTTGGAGCTCAACCCTTCACCTGTTGAGAAATGCCAAGACATTTAACATGAGTATTTCACAATATTTCACAGACAGGGGAATTTTTAACTGGTATTTTTATCTAGCTATAGGCTTTTGTCTTTCATGAACTTATCTAGCTATAGGCCCTTGTGTGTTAATAGATCTATATTGTGTGTGTGTGTATATTGATTTAGATAACTAACAATATGCATAATCTGTAATTTAGTAGTTGTACTAAACTTGATTAATTTGCTTAGTAACTGTTAAATTAGTTAATTGCTGCTAGACACTTTAAATTGCTGCTAAACACATATAATCCCTCAGGCACAAACCGTTGATCACGTCTGAGATTAGGGGTAGATCCAACCACACATAGACTTGTCTCTGAGAAGGAGTTTAGAAAGCAAGGGGGTACTCTCTGAACCTCATGACTCAACAGGAAAGTCTCCTTATTTCTTTTGTATTAGACACAAACTGCTGTCCAAGTCTGAGACTAAGACTGGATTCAGCTGGGTCTTCTCTGAACCCCATGAGTCAACAGGGGTTATTCTCAATCCCTGCACAAATCATTCCAACATAATTCTGACATGATTTTCACTGTGTATACTTAATTTATGTAATGAGTAATAGAATGAACCTTGCTATCGAATTCTGTTAAGTCACGCTTTTATAAATTTCTATTAAAATCACTTTTGCTGATACCTTTGCTGGTGGTTCTTTAAGTGGCCTCAAAACCACTCATTCATGACAATTATATAAGCATAGAAATAATTATACTAATAATAAAAGATTCTAGAAATTACTTAGAATCTGATCATTTTTTGTCCTGTAACAAAGGATTAACTTTAAAGCATTTCAACACAGAATCACCAAGCTACAACTGTGTTTTAGCATGTGGTGTTCTATAGCAGGTAATTCAAACTAGAAACACTGACAACAATCTTTATCACACAGGTGAAAGTTTCTTTTTTAAATTATGCATTATTTTACTCACAAAACAGAATTGTAATCTCCAAATACTGTTTCAAATATATTATACATCATTGCTAATATTTCATATTTTGGGATATGAATGAATTGCAAGTTTTGGAAAGCATGGTGTAGCCAAACTGCTTCCTTTTCATTACTGTCAAAGGTTACAGAACATAAATTCTTTCTTTCAAGATTTTTGTACTGGTTCAAACAGATATCTAGTGTCTTTTATGCTATATATCTTTCATGTATATATCTTACACCAAAACCATTAAAAGACATGTTTTCATTCATTTCATATACATAAAAAGAAGATATTTTGTTGCAGAGAGAAACATTCAAAACACAAACCCACCATTCTCTATGAGTCATGTCAAGCACTTTTCTCTCTGCATGAGGAGCCTCTAGGGCAAACAGAATGTCAGGAAGCCTCAGGAATGGAACAGAATTCAGAATAAGAAACATAAGCAAAATGTGCAGATTCATAATCATATTACATGCAATTCTTGTCACCACAAGAACAACATGGTATAACAAAAGTTAGAAATTATAAAAAATTGATTCTGGAAGAGAATGTTGATAAAAATCTAGGATTTTTCACCTGAATAAAAAAGGAAAGAGTTGAATAAGGACATATACAGAATTATGGAATCTGATATGATTTTATTTCTCACAAAATTAGAAGAGTGATCCTTCAATGAAATTTTCAATCAGCAGCCTAAAAGAAACAAAATGTATTTTTTTCATATTAAACTGTGGAATTAATTAATTGCCCCTGGATGTCACAGACCTAAAGTAATCAGTGTGCTTCACAGGAATTAGACATTTATTAACAAAGAACATCCATCAAGGGCTATTCAATCAGAAAGCTATAATCTCTGTTGAGGAAATTATTAAGATGAAGATTGTAAGAACCTAGAAAGGTACAGTATTTGCCTTGTATCTCTACCCTTTTCCTTGAGTGACAATATTGTCAAGAGAGTAAGACTTGTCTCCCAGTTATAGAAGCTGAGTTAGCTCCTCTTCCCTTTCAGCTGAACTATAAGGACACTTCCCATTCTAGAAGATTACTAAAATAAGATTATATTGCTTTATATGCATAAGACACTAAGGTTGCCATTAAGAGGTTTCTGCATGTATGTGCAGAGGTTTTGGTATGTGATATAGACCAGTTTTTGGTTTACAAATTAATATTAAAGAACCCCATATAGACATAAATAAAATAACAATCTTATAGTGACAAAAGCAAGAGTTGGCAGTAAAACCACCATTTAAAAGATGTTGTTTTACAGCTCTCAAGCTTCAAAATATTTATTCTGGTTATCTTTCAATGACCTACAATGAAATCCTGTATTGTCTGTCATACCAAATCAGGGATGGGCTGCCAATAGTTTGTACAGCCACAAATTTGTTTCAGACATTCATTGAGTTACTTAACTTCTGTGTTCTTTGTTTATCTTCCCACCTGATATCCAGAGACTTTCACAAAGAATTTCTTAAGTTTAAAGTGCCTGTGACATTTTAATGTTGTTCAGCATTACATGCATGCTAATCTTTACTGTCACAAGTTTCAAGATTGTAAATTGAGATGGAACCTCAAAAAGTTGTATTTGTTATTATTTTCTGCAATGTTGATTGCAGGGCAGAATTCATCTCTTTTTAAGACATTGCTTTTTATCGACTTGTTGTACCTATATTATTTAGTTGTATTTTGACTTTAACTGTTCTCTGTTTTTGTATTCCTCTTCTCTATTTCAGTGTAAGCTATATCTATTAACACATCTGATTCCTAATACTCACAAAAATGACATGGACTATTCAGGTGAATTATATGGTGAATAATTGTAAGTAAGTACTAAATTTGGTAGCTCCTTATGAAGTAAGTAGTTTTCATTCATAAAGTTTAGCTGGTGTTATGCTACTGTTACTATTCTTTTTTAATTTTTAAAGTTAGTTTTCCTATTTTTATGTTTTATTGTTCCTTTATTTTTGAACAATTTGTAAGGGTATGTGGAACGTGAGAGCATATAGCTCATTAAATTTCCTTGTGAAGGACTGTTTTATATAAAAGAAATAACAAAAAGCAAGGAAACAGAAATTAAACACACAGACACACAGAAATTTATGAGCAGGTGATAATGGAGATGATAACAAAAACCAGAACTCTTCAGCCACTGACTGATGGGCCATTAAACAAACTACTATCTTGACACAGCCTTGAATAAGGTCAGCCTGACTTAGTATCTGATAAGAAGTGGGAATATGATTATTGCAATATTATGGGGTAGTTGATGGGTCTTGAGGGACTGTGAGAAACTTCTTATGGGATATCAGAAGGGTCATGTAGGATTTTGTAAAACTTATTACGGGATGTTCAGGGAAAGGACCAAAGGTGGGGGAAGGGTTGAATCAGGGTGGACTGGGCAGGGAAAAGGAGGGGAAAATAGGGAGGAGAGGACATAAATCATCCCTCTGCATGTAAGCAGATGTTGGTCAGTACTGAGTGTTATGTCTGATACCCACAGTCTATCCTATCTCATTATCAAATCCTTTTCTTAAGTATTTTTCCTTTGTAATCTCTGTGCTACGTATGAGTGCTGCAAGGTCTAGCTGCAAGCAACTGGACAAGAGTTCATGGATCACATCGTCCGTAAGGCTGGGTGCCAACAACTGGTGTGGCTGGGGGTGCGTGGTATATGTGTATGTCTGAGATGTCTGAATGACAGCAACTGAAAACACTTGGACATGTTTATATTGTCCCCAGTGAGTCCTCTGTACATGTGTGTTTGTATATCGGGTTTATGTAGCAAGGTTTTGGTAGCAGGGAGCTGTGAGAAAATACTAGGAGCTGCCCCCATGGCAGGCACAGCCAGTTTTGGCCATCTTCAGGAGGACCCACCACTGGCCAAAGCTGCGTCAATCAACAATGCTGGTGGCACCTCTGTGATGACATATTTAAGAAAGAATAAAAAATGCTGTGTAACAACTGCAAAAGAGGAGTGAGAAAATGTGAGAGAAAAAGCCCTGCAGACACCCAGATGCCAGAGCAGACATTCCCCTGCAGCTCATGGAGAAGACCATGGTGATGCAGGTTGTCTCCCTGCAGCCTATGCACTCAATCTCACTGTCTATGTCATTAATGAAGCTATTAAACAGTATTGGTCCTGGTACTGACCCTTGAGGGACACCACTCATTACTGGTTTCCATTTGGACTTTGAGCCATTGACTATAACTTTGGACGTGGCTATCCAGCCAATTCCTTATCCATCAACTCAATTTCTCTCCAATTTACCAATTAAGCTTCAGGGGAAGTTGAAAAGAATAATTAAAAAGTTTAAAAAATATAAAAATTATATGAGTAGAGTATCGTTATCTCTCATTAAGTCATCCTTCAAGGTAGGTGAGATAGAACTGCTGATGTCATCCAGTGTTCCTAGACTTACGAATGTCCAACACACATCATGTGTTGGCCTTTGCTTCAGCCATGTATGCTGATGTAATAGACAATGTCCTAGAATAACTACTGAGTGTAGGACTTAAGGCAAAGAAAGAAGTGGAAACTGCAGGACTTAACTGACTTAGGATTAATTTTGCTAAGCACTCATACAAAACCAGATTTTGCTGGTTTTGAGCTTCAGTAATAAGGAGATCCTAATTTTGAAACATAAAAAAGTTAAATCCAACTTACACTATGTCACTTACTTCAGTGGGAGCAGGATTTCTGCCTACAGGCCTTTACTATGGAAGGACAAAGTATGTTCTAAGGGGTTTGTTTCCTACCAATTTATTTCACACATTTCTTTGCCTGTGTAATTACTTTCTGCTTTTTGCATCTGCTGGAAAAGTCTTCAGTTCCTTTAATCATCATAGTAATTCTCTCTGGTAATACAAAATACAAAATGTCTTTATTAAAAAAAGATATAAAACCCCCTTTACTAAATCATTAAACATCTAAACAAACTTAGTTATTTATATATTGGTCGTATATTGGTTTAATCTCAATGATAATGGACACTAGCCTTTAAGCACAGTCTTTCTGAATATAAAATAAGAAAAATAATGTATTAATAACAAGGACAACTTTCAGCAAGTAAAACTCCTTTTGAAATCAGTGAAGCTACTAACATGCTAAAACTTAACATTTATGCCAATAAAGTGAGAGGAAATAAAGATTTCAACGTAAGACCTTGGTTTTATAGCAACCTGACAAAATTGACTGTATTCTCATGCTGGATCAGACCAAGTGTTTATGTCTGTACTAGTATCCTGTCTCTAAAAATGACTAAAATCAGCCACTTCATAGAATGGTAGAGCACTTTTCTGTAAGCATCTATGGAATGTATCTGAAAGCAAGAGAATGGCTTAAAGCCTAAAGAAAAAAATTTAAAATGGCTTCCACAATACATTTCCCTGTGACATTTTATAAGTAGTCAAACATATTCATTGTTCTGCTATGTATTTGAGCTTCAATAATAGGAAGACCTTATTCTTCTGAAAAGAAAAGTGAAAGTCAACCTGAATTACGTTACAATGAATATAAATTTTATACATCTACACATCCATTCTACACTAGATATAAACACATCTTACCCTTTTTAAGCACTGCTAAATCACTGTTGTCAAAAAATTACCTGTTTAGCAAGTTCCATAGTCTAAAAGTTGTGTGAAGTATAATTTAATGGTTTTTAATAAAACTTTTTTTCTATATTGTCATGCAGGCAGAACAGAATCCTCTGATATACTTTTACTACATTGATTAATTAAATTTTATCAAACAATGTCTTTTTTTTTGTTCCCCTAATGGAAATAATCACAATCTTCTTGTATTCTTTCCTCCTAAACATATAAAGATATATATATTTTGTATTATTTAACTAGTCCAATCACACCTATGTCTAAGTATGGACACTGATTTGTCTTGAATAACAAAGTTGCATTTTACTGGCCCTTCAGTTTTCTACAGGACTGCCTGTCTGGTCCTTAGAATAAGCAAAGAAAAATCATTTAAAAACCCCACTGACTGAGTCACTGTCTTGCTATAAATTAATTCAGCTCCATTTAAAGTAATTTACAATAAAATAATTCATGTTATACGAAGATCTAATGTCTAATAGATTATTACTATTACGTTAATATAGTAACTAAATTCCATTAATGGTCTATTGCAACAGTTTCTCTGTTATTGAACAATAAAGGTTACCAGAAATCATCTTCAAATCTTATATATGCATGTTCTCCTGGAAAAAAAAATGGTTTGCATGTTATCAGATGAGCTGGAAATGCATTTGTTTTCAAGCAAAATTAGATAAGCTATGGTTCTCTTCAGGCCATAAACTGAAAATTTGGGACAGAACAGAGTTTGTCTTTCTTAAGCTTTGCCTAGCTGAAAAAAAAGGGGACCAGAAGGTAAAAACAGCTTGCATAATAAAACTGTTTTGTGTTCTGCAAGTTATGAAGCTTCATTTTTTATTGAAGGGCTGTCATTTTATAACATATTTAGGTGTTTTTTATAAAGTTAGGCTGAGCAGATATTGAAACACTTTCAAGACTGAAAATTGCAAGGTAGAAGTGTTATGACAGAAAAGAAGTTTATGGAGCTGAAAAGCATTACACCCTGAAAGAGTTTATATTCATTATCTTAGTGCAATCAGATATATGACACAAAAGCTTTCCTACAAAGTTTTCAATTCTCCTCCTCAGACGTAATTACTCTTAATGACTGCTCATTGTTTTAAAATTAGCCTTCAAGACACTGTACTAAATGTAATCTTTTGTCCAACTAGATACCTTGAGTAAATAGTGTATAGTCGAACTGTTAATTATACTTGCAGTAATTATTATTGATGAAATAGTATTAAAGTGTAGGATACAATTAAATAAGGATCATTGTATTTAAATAAGTGTATCTGACAGTAATTAATAACTACAATAAAATTGTCTTAAAGTTGGCAGAATTTCAAATGGATGCTCTTTCATGTAGATGAAAATGTACTCCTCTCATCCCAAGATACAACCAAATATGCAGATTTTATTGTCATTTAACAAAAGCAGGTGTAAAACTGCCATAAGCTAAAAAAATGTAATTAGTGTTTGTTCAAGAGAACTAAAATTAACAATTTAACAATTTACATTCCATTGGTTACAGATTCTTCAACTTAATGTCATTGGGAATAGTTTTAGGTATACAGGCAGGAATGTATTGTGTTCAAAAATATGGTCTATAAATCACAACAGAAAAAAATACAGACATTCTTCTTCAAATACTGCAGGGAAATTTTGTTCAGTTGCTCTCAAATTCAGTGTCCATATGGATAGGAACCTAAAGTAAAATCACCTTTGTGCCTTGCTATTTCAATGTACTCAAATATGTAAATATGACAAAAAATTCCACAAGGTTGCTTTACAGGACTGTATGCACATAGAATTTCTGAAGACTTTTTTCAGTTCCCTGACTCAAGCATGTTAATCTGAATGTTGACTCTTCTGTAAACCTTGCAAAAGATTACTGGAGGCTGTGTCAGAATTAGCCTCCACACTTTTGCTACATAAAACCTTTCTTTATGTAATGATGAAAACTAAACCATAAAAAGCCATACATGTATCAAAATCATTCCAAACCAATCCACTAAACAATATTTAACAGAGGATTGAATAAAAAAGTGTCGTTTCCATCCCTTAGAAAGCATTTTAGCTTTTGTATTCAAATAAATTGAAGACATTAAAAATTAATATTCCACACCATATGACATCATGCTCAGTATATAAACTGGGGGGAGTTGGCCAGGGAGCAGTGACCACTGCCTGGGAACTGGCTGGGCATCTGTTGGCAGGTGATGAACAATTGCATTGTGCATCACTTATTTTGTATATTCTTTTATCATCATCATCATCATCATCATCATCATCATCATTATTATTATTATTATCCCTTTCTTTTCTGTTCTATTAAACTGTCTTTATCTCAATCCATGAAATTTGCTTTTTTTTTTTTTCCTGATTCTCTCACCCATCCCATTGGGGGTGGGGGGGAGAGTGAGCTATTGGCTGTATAATATTTGGCTGCCTGCTGGGTTAAACCACAATATTGTGAAAAATTCTTTCATTATAAAATATTTCAGTATTCCCCAAAAGAAAATAACAAATTTCACTTTGCTGAAGTGCTCAAAAAATTAAATTAAATTATTTGCAACATTAGCCTCATTTCCCTTGAAAGAATACAGACAAAATCTTGTTGGTTGCGATTTAAAGCCTAGATCCATTTTTATTTCCCCATTCCTGGTTAAAATATATATACACATACCTTTATGACTAGATGCATAAATCATATTTATCAACAGGAAAACACATCTCATTGTGAGTCTTTTTCAATAGAAAACCATAGTCAGCAGAGAATGGAAAACTAGACTTGAATTATTTGAATGTATATGCTAAAACGTAAATGCAGTCTAACATCTTACTGAACAGATTCAAACTCTTTTATAGATAGAAAACCAAAATTTTCAATTTGGAGCAAAGAAAAAATATTTGTCATTTTAGTTTCTTAACAAAACATTTCTCTTTTGTAAGTGTTTAAAATTTGAGTCTTGAAGGTTGTAAGTTTTGCAGAAATTGCTAAAGAAATATACTGTTCTATTGTGAGCTTTGTATTTTGGGTATCAAAAGTTTACATGTCAACAGAATAATTTTCATTTTGCCATGCAGATAATTTAAATGAATAAGACTGGCAACAATTTGTTTTAGCAATGGAGATTTCAAAATCATACACTTCACATTTTTCATTAAAAAATAGATTCTATCACCTGGCAAAGAAAGTAAATGGTTCCATAGTTTAATCAAATTGGAATAAATATTGAAGGGCTAACCCGATTTTACACTTGTGTATGCTCTACTTTGCATCTTCAATTCTTTTCCTAGTGGTACTGATTTTTATGCAAGATTGGAAAAAGAGAGGCATATTTGTCAGAAAAATCAATGTCAGTTTTCTTATAAAACAAATTGCTGTTGAGGAATGCCACTAAATATGTTTTGCTGCTTGCTCCTGAAGTGGAATCTCTAGAAAAAGGACAGTTCTACATCTTATTCTCCACTTCAAGATACTGACTTGCAGCAAGAAGCATACATGACTGAGCAAAAGTTACAAAGCAACATTTTTTGTATATTGACTGCAATCAGGTTGCCTCTTACAATGTAATTAATAATGAAATGACAAAAAAAAAAAAAGTCAGTTCTGACTTAAAGTCTTTCCAAAAATAACAGCCTTGTTTCTTGAAAGAATAAAGTGATTATTCAAAAGTATAGTTAGATTTTTGTAGGGTTTTGTAGAGGAATAAACCATTATGTGTTTTTGAATGTATTGCATCCTTCTAAATTCTACCATTTCTTCTTCAGTATCACTCTCTTCTGCCTCTTTCTTCCTGCTCTTCCTTCATTTTTAAAAGTTTCTTGAAAACCCAACTCAATTCTTATGAGACTCTTAGCCGGATTGGCAAGCATGAGGAACAAAGTAGAGGCAATTTCTTTAAGGCAATTAGAAAAAGAGAAGAAAAGAAGAAACGATACAGTTAGGCCCTCTCAAACAGAACAATATTGTTGTCAGTTTTTTTTTTCCACCAGCTTTTCAATTTTTTTAATAAAATTTCATATTTGAATGTTACATACTTGTAGAATCCTGTTTGTTGCCTTTCTCATTCCTCACCAGATTTAACTCCAAGTTGGCCTTGGCTTTTCTAATCCCATCCCCACAGGACTGAACAGCATCTCTATACTTTTCCTGTGTCACCTGCCCCTGCTTCTACCTCTTGTATGCTTCTTTTGTATATCTGAGTTCAGTCAGGAGCTCCTTGCTCATGCATGCAGGTCTGCTGCCTTTGATTGAATTCAAGTAATTGTCTTCAAATGCCTGCCAAATTTCATTCACAACACAAACTTTAGGAAAAATGAACTATACACTCACAAAAAAAGATAAAACAAATAAACAAAAAACCCCAACACTGTTACAAGTGATTGGAAAGTGCTACAGACAAAGCACTGTCAAATTCAGTTAGCTGTCAATGGAAAAAGTAGCACAGTCGGTAATTGTATCTTAGAAACAACTTGTCATTAATTTTCAGGAGACTGGAGAAAAAAACACAGCTATTAAAAAAAAAAAAAAAAAACCAACAGAAAAAGAAAACCCACTAGTATAAGCTCACTAAGTAATTATTTTGATTGCTTTTGTTCCACTGGTGTTAAGACCTGTTTCTTTAATATTTCTAGATCTTTTATGATGTGGAAGCATGGACTTGCATATAAAAAGCTCATCATCATTGTTCTCAATTTTTTCATCACTGCTATATTCTTTCCCCAGTTGTTGATTCCAAACTTGCTTATTTTCAGCATTTTTATTATCCACTATGAATTGGCAGTACAAACTTACTGCTTAATCTAAAATATGTTCTGCCTCTCTTTGGCACGAAAGCAGAAGAGCACTTAATGAAATTTATGCTAACAAGGCTTAGATTCAGGTGCAAAATGCTTAACCCAAATGTATCTGAGGTGGATTCCATTATTAAAGTAAACATGTTCCTTCACTCTAATTATTCTTTTTTTACAATCTAAGAGTTAGGGACACAGTCAAACTGTATAAGGTCAATATTATTGTGGTAAACAGACAGTAGTAATTTAGACTATTAGCCACTTAACTGTAATAGAACTGCTTGTTCTTATTTGGTTGCACATCCCACTGGATAAAACACACTGATTTATTTTTCTCTCATGAGACACTTGAATTAGGCATACAGGTAGAGAATGTGTAAAATTATTTTAAATTTCCAGTCATAACATTGAAAAAGCTAGCATTGCTACATACTGTGAGATATGTTCATCT